>WOGR01004142.1:0-15052 GCA_015342045.1 Leptinotarsa lineolata | reverse complement strand
TGTATACAGCTTTAGCTGTGCGATTGTCTGGAGTGTTTTTGTTTAATTTCAACTCATATATCAGATTTCATTCATGTATTGTGCTTAGAGAAATTTTGCGAATTTTATTATGTTGTACCTTCTTTTATGACGAATGCTCTACACTGTAGTGTCTGTTGCATCAGTAAATTACTATTACCTACTATTCTCTCTCAATAATTATAATTTTCATTTGTATTTATTGCATAATTATCATTTTTGAAATTGTAAATAGGAATAAGGTTGGATGGAAGAGCAAGTTTTGTCCATGTTTTGAACATGAACGAAAAACGAATCCTGCCATTTGATAAGAGCTATGTATGAACTTATCAATAGAAACAATTATTATTTTGGGAATAACAAATGATAACAAACATTTTTAATGAAAATGGCTGTATTGTTTTTCGAAATATTTCCCTTATTGATCAATACACTATTGCATTCGTTCAAACTATTTGTCAAAGCAGTTTTTCCATTCTTCTTGAGATACCTCCAAAACATGGCTTTTAAACGGTTCAACTGCTTCTTCGGTACTCGTAAATCGTTGACCACGCAGTTTAATTTTGAAATTCGGGATCAAAAAGATGTCACTAGGTGCCAAATCAGGACTGTACGGAGGATGATTCAACAATTTGATGTTTTGACTGCTCAAAAATACATCTATTTTACGAGATAACTACTCAAAAATTCATCTAATTAAAGAAATGTATAAGAGCTTGCATTGTCATGATGGAGACTGATTCGTCTTGGGGGTTAGTTTCACGAATTTCTTTTCGACCAAATAGCAATAAACAACATAATTTTTCAATTTTCAAGGAATTTTTATTATGAACAATAGATATAGATACAATTAAATTCTGTTACAAGTGTATTATATACATTAACCACATTATTATTTGTGAATCTTACTGGAGTTTTATTAACATTAATATGAAAAGTACAATTAAAACAACTGCTGATACTAATACCTTGCGATATTGAAGAGCCTGTAATATATTTGAACTAGCTGAGTTAACAATTTCATGGGCAAGAACATTTAACATGTGTTAAAGCAAGTTTCATTTTGTTCGTGAAATTGCTCAACTCGCTGCGCTCGTTTCGCAAACTTTTTCACTCACAAAATAAAACCTCACTTTTAACCCTCATATCATAAATAGCTATTAATACCTTCACCAAAACAGAATATTAGCACTTTGGAAAAAATAACAAGATTTTTTTAAGAATTAATAAGGCACTTCAGATTCAGATGCATAAGTCTCATAAACAGTTTCAAAAACTTATTGCTAATGATGAAGTTATTGATAGATTTTTAGTAATGAGTTTTGATTTTATAAAATCTTGTATACATTCCAATACAAAACACATGGTTTTTATATAATAATAATAATAATCATAATAATGTAGTTCTCCTTGACCATCAGCCCAAGTTTCTCAACATCTAAGAGTTGTCGTTCACCCCCATACGAACGACAACTGTCAGAAGTTGAGAAACTTGTGCTAGCTAAAGACTAACGAGGTCTTACCTTTTAACGTGTGATTCCTAACACGGTTGCAGAATCATTCCAGCTTCAACTAGATAAATTCTCTCGAGAGTGAGAGTGAGTCGGGCGCACTACCACCGCGCCAATTCCGTTGTTATATATCAATTGTGTGAATGAGTTATTGTGAGTGTTTTTATGACAATGGACGAAATCAAGTATCGAGCTGTCATAAATTTTTCTGAAAGGTGATACGCCTACGCAAATGAAAGATGAGTTGGATTCTGTGTAAGGGGACTCTGTAACATCATTTACCACAGTTAAATTTTGGGCAGCTGAATCTAAACGTAGCAATAAGAACTTCTGAGATGATGAACGTTCGAGACGTCCAAAAACTGCTAGTACCGACGAGAATATCGCCCAAGTTCATCAAATGGTGCTAGACGACCGCCAAATTAAAGTGACGGAGATAGTAGAGGTTATGAACAAAAAAAAAACAGTTTGCCACATACTTAAACAACATTTAGGCATGAGAAAGCTGTCCAACGCTCCGTTTGCGCAGTTTAGGCGCAATAAATACGAGTTTTGGCGCCGATTGATTACTGTAGATAATAATAATAATGTATTTCCCAGAGACAAAATATTGATTTGGAATAGTCAAGTCCAGTAGGTTTGACAAGTTCACATTCAGATACAAAGACTCTAAATAAATAAAAAATGTTGATGTGTGAGATATAACAGATGAAACTTGGATACACCATCATACGCCCGAAACAAAAATACAGTCCAAACAGTGAACTTCAAAGGGAAAACCGGCTCCAAAAAAACCTTAACTGTTTTTTCGGCTGCGAAAGTGGTGGCGACTGTTTTTTGGGATGGTCATGGAGTTATTTAAATCAATTATCTTTAAAAAAGAAAAACCATTACAGGAGCATATTGCGCATCATTACTTGACAAGCTGGAGGCAGGACCACATTTGCAGAAAAATAAAATCCTGTTTCACCAAGCCAATGCATCGTCTTACACACTATTAACGTTTGCCATGGCGAAATTTCACGAATTACGGTTTGAACTGCTTGACCATCCACCTTATTCACCAGATCTAGCCCCAAGCGACTTCTTTTGTTCCCTCATCTAAACATTACGTTTGAGGGACAGGGATTTTCGTCAAACGAAGAGGCAATCACCTCCGTGAACAATTATTTTGCAGAGAAAAACGCCGAGTACTATTTAGACGGGTTACAGAGATGGGAACATCGCTGGGAGAAGTGTGTAGCGTTAAAAGGAGGAAAATAACTGAAAATATGTCTTTTATCTTTGTTAGGTCGGAAACTTTTCAGACCACCTTCGTATTTACCGAAAATCAGAATCCACAGTGGTTGATTTCACTAGTCAGAGGGGATGTTGAGTAATATCAAATTTAAATTTAGCTCAGCCTAAGGATGGATCTCAACAAATTTCATTTTTTGTTCGAATACCTAAACAAACAAGTTTTTTTTATTATCATTATTACATATAAATGAAGGCTGAGGACAGAATCCTATATAAGCCTACAAACTAAAGAGATCAACAAGTTAATACAATGCTTGCAAAAGAAATGGAAAATAATTAATAAATGCATAGAAACGATTAAGCAAATAAGCAAATGTCAATTATGTTTTTAAAACTATTCACTGAGTCAGAATTCACAATATCCATGTTCCATGTTTCGAAAATACGATTCACCAAAAACTATTGTCTCTGCCTTGGCGAATTTCTCCTTTTTAATTTGAGTGTGTAACCACGTAATCGCGAATCACTGTTGAAAACGAAAAGTTTTTTCTGATTAGCATAATTATACTCAGCTAGCTATACGGAACGATATGATGAGGTCCTCACGAAGTCGACGTTGGTCAAAAGCTATCAGTTGTGCCATTCTCAGTCTTTCGGGATAGGCATACGAGTGGCTCACTTGGTGGCTCACTTGCATAAGCAACGAAAAGGAGCGGGCCAAGAACAGTCCCCTGGGGAACTCCACTTGTGACTTGTCTGTCCGAAGAAAAAGAGTGATCCACTTTGACCGTGAAAGTTCTACCTGTACTGCAATTTTCAATCCATAGGTTAATACTGAGTGTGTCAAGTCTGTGCGTAAGCTTCCTCACTGGGACCCTGTCGAAAGCCCTGGCAAAATCAAGATAAACAATATCTATCGGTATTTTTTGTCGTAAGCTGTCGTCCAATCGTTCAGGCACTGTAGAAGATTGCTGATAGTGGATTTACCTTTGACGAAACCATGTTGTTCCGATGGTTTGATTGCATTTTTCGTTAAAAAGTCTGACATACCTTCTACAATTATTGATTCCATTACTTTGGAAGATACAGATAGAAGTTAAAATGCATTTCTGTAATTCATTTATCATTAAATCTAGAAGTCAAATCTATCAAGACATAACTATTCGTTCTCAACAACTTGTGCATATTTATATGCGGATGTGAATTTTTATTGCGAAACAGGTTTTGGAACTCATTCAAAATGTCAACATAAATCATATTCGGTAACTATTTCCACCTTCTATAAATTAGACATTTAGTTAAATTAAGTTCTACCTACATTGAAGTTAATTATCATTCAAATTTCAAGTTCAATTCATCTGAATAGTTTAGACAAACGAAAGTACTATACTAAAATTCCATAATAGTAGGCACTAAATTTTCATAAATACTATTGCATCTAAACAAAAACTTTGTTGTCTGGTTGTGATTCTATATATTTTATCATCTTCTATTTAATTTCTGTTTAGCATATTTCCGTACGCCACTGTGGAAGAGAGATCAAGGTAAAAACATCAGTCATTTCTGAGAATTTAGAGCCTACTATTTTGGAATTATAGTATAGATGAAATTACTAGTGGTCAATGGAAATAATTCCATTGATTCCGAGCTGTTTACAATTGTGAAGTACTACGGAGTCCATTTAAAGTTAACTAGAGACAAACACAAATAACACGTTCCATTTTAAAACGATTTCATACAATAAAAAAGATCAAACATACCAAGGCGAAATGTTTACATCTGTTTATTCCGCCCTATTATTCTTCTTTGAATGGGATCTTGGAGATCCCGCAGTTGAATAACAAGAAGTATGAAAAATTTGGATTGCACATACAATCAGTTTGTATATGTATATCGATCGCTAGCGATCGACGAAACAAGAAAACTACATATGAGTACATAGTTGTGAAAAATAATGGGTTAGCGTTGTAAAATAAATGTTTTGAAATCAATACATTTTTATTTTTAATTAATAGTTTTTCATTCACAGCGCCAAACAATATATTCAAAATTAATAATATTTTGTTTCTAGATATCATTAAAATTGAGAAATTTGACTGAAAACGAATATTTCACGAACAATTCATTACATTCTACTGATCTGTTATAGATATTTTTTTCAATTGAAAATTGTAATGAAGATATACAGTACACAGAGGTCAAACTTAAATTTTCAATATGTTGGAAAACACTGTTTGGCTTTCTACTTTTCCATTTCCTCAGAAGTTTCCACTTTTTTGTTATGTGATGGAATAGAGCGATACTTATTGAAAATTCGTAACGTAACTGAGAAACACTTTGTGAGATTTTCATTAAACAGTTTTATAAAAACTCAACACGTGTTTCGCTATACAATAGCTTCTTCCGGCGTGTCTATACTAACTAATTAGTTAGTTAGTCCAGCGAAACACGTGTTGCGTTTTTGTAAAACTGTTCACCGAACAGTGTTGCGGTTTTGTAAAACTGTTCACTGAACAGTGGCGTGTTTACACTGACTAATTAGGCGAAATATCAAAAGTTGTTATTATCATAGTGTCATCTATAAAGACAAACTATATTCAATTAAGTGACGAATTCATAATAACAAATGCCGGAAGTTGTATTTTCAGACGCCAGTTAACTGAATATTTTAACTTTTTTTATAGATACTCAATACCCAATTACCTCAGATATCATTCTTGCTATGAACGAAGGCTCGAATCTGATAACAGATTTAGTGGATCAGATTAATAGCTTCAAAATTACAATTGATTTGGTTCGTATGAAGTAATTTATGTTCTTGTATTGAAAATTGTATTAAAAGCAGATAGGAATTGAAAAAATGACTATAAAATATTGGAACAGAACACAATGGAATTTTAAAAGTTGAGGAATGAACTGAAATGCATTGAAAAAGTTGAATTCCTGAGAGATCAGAATCGATGTTCGCATCATTTTTCTATTTTTTCCCAGAAAACGAAAATGTAGACTTCGGTAGACGCAATTAAAGTTCACGTTTATTCAGCTACATATTGGTTCTGTGGTATCCGTACTAATTCTATGGGGTTTGAATCGTGATGATGAGGAGGCAGTCTTATACTTCAAATTGTAGTTTGTACATTTTCCTTATAGAATAGAGATAGATTTTGAACATATCATCTGTAGAATAGATCTTGCGTCATCTTAAAAACTCTTCCATTTTTTCTTTTTCTGATGTTGTTGGGGAATTTTTCACACTTCATGGAGCATTATCTATAACCAGAACTTTTTCAGGAAGATTGGGAATTTCCATTTTTTGCAACCATCTTGTTGCAATTTCCGTATTTTCTCCATTCACTGTGGTAGACATCTGATTTATTATTCGATAAGGATTTCGAATAACACTTCTACACAAAACCACTTTCTGCTTGTGCTGTCACTAAGATCAGCCCTTGTTCTTTTGAAATTGGTAAATACAATACTTGGTTTGAGTTGCTGCTCCAACTTTCTTTAATGTGTACAGGATACTTCTTTAAATCCTTCGAAAAGTGTCTTTTTGTGTGCTGGATTATTGATTTCTTTATGGGTAATTTCCTTTTCCTTTGTCTCCATCTAAATCCAATTTCTCTCAATACTTACCTCATTGACTCATAAGATCCATTATATTATTTCCGTTCGCAAATTTTCATATATTCGTCCCAAAGTCGTGATTTTCATCTCCGTTATATGAAAATCGATGACATATCGATGAAGAAACCCTTTGTCAAAATCATCAAGAATATTTCTTTGATTTCATCAGACTTAGACCTGTTTCTTTTGCACGATGCTCTTGAACTATTTTCAAGTCTACAGAAGGACCAATATTCGCTTCTTGTTTCATTTAGTCGATAATATTTGCAATCTCTTCTCTTTTTTGTCCTGTTGAAACTTTGTGTTTCAGTTTAAGAGTAAATTCCATTTTCACTAGTCAGATTTTAGTCGCACACTGAACTGCCGATGTATACACAAAGATATTATTATTTCAAATGAGTGCTTTCATCGTCTTCTAACGCGCATCTAGTAGGCAGGACCATATCAAACTTCAGTGAGCTGTAGTTCAACTCCAGTTAAAATCAAGTTCGAAGAGGTTATAAAGAGTATTGCTGACGGGCCGCACTGCATCGGGTTGTAGATAGTTCAGCTATCGAATTACCATTAAGGAGTTCGCCACATTTTTTATATCTTATTTTATTGCACCTGGCAATCTTCACACGGCAGTACCTCACCCACGGTACAGTCCAGATTTAACCCCATGCAAGTTCTGTTTCTCGTTTAATTCTCCACAAAGGGAACGTAAATTCAAGACAAGAATGAGAAGTATGCTCTGGTTTAACAAATGACAGAAAACCAAGAAGAATCCTCAGATAGATTTGAAATATTCAATAAATATTTTTTCTGTTTTTTTGATAATTTTGGAAAGGCTCCTTCAAGGCCTAAAGTACAATATCAACAACAATAAAGTTTAGGAGCTCCTTTACATTCATCATTCTTGAAAAAAAATTGTTGGCAATGATAGACTTTTCATCGTAACACATTGACATATTCTGATGGAACACTGTTTCATAATTCAATCAGTTCGTGAAATGACTAATGCAAAAAGCCACAACAATCATTTCTATAACACATTCCTTGGTGGGCATGACTAAGTAGAAATACGAGACAGACCTGAATCATGTATTGAGTTATTTGATGCGATTATAATAACAACTTGATTGCGATTTGAAATGGCAACAAAAAGTGCGACATAATCTCTTTTCAGTTTATTGCTCACTACTTTGGGTGGGGCATAGTATGTAAAAATTGTGGCATTTTCATTGCAGTAAGCACAAATTTTTGTGCTTCCTCAGGAATATTGTGATCTTACTACTTTCTTAGATGCAATCCAAAAATTTTTACACCATCTTCAGATAAATTTCATACCAGCTTTTCATAACATCGAATCATTATAATATTAGCGAATGTCATAAAGACTGTCTGTGACAATGTGCTCTCATTGACAGATATAATTGAGCAATATTTCCTAATTGTTAATTAATCTCTTAATTCTCTCGATTTTTTCTAGGGAGCTAATTGAATTATTTGAAAATATAGTAAGAGAATGATAAAAATTATAGAAAAAAAGAGGCTTCCCCAATTAACAGAAACGTATCGAAATATATTTTTATAACACCAAAACAAGCACTTTTACCAATCACAAGAAATGCAATACTTTTTTTGATGCGTGTTTCATCAACCAAGTTGATGTCTTCAGGAACTGGTGATTGGGAAAATAGCTTGTTTTGTTTCAATGCCAGAGGTTTCAGCTTCACCTTTAATTTTTCATAACATTCAAGTTTCATCATTGAAGTTTTACTGTGACAGTTGCATTCAAAGTATATTGATAGTATCTGACGGGTGAGGTATTACCCGTGGAGGTGACAGTCCTTTTAAATAATGCCTTATCTTAATGTGTGGATCTGTACCGAAAGGACGTATACCGGGCGCTCTCTCGTCTTAGAAAGCTTTGTCCAGGTGATGCCTGTCGTAATGAACCTACTTCCCTAGCTACTCGTGGGACTCCTCACAAACCATGATGTACCCAAAGAATCCGACTATAAGTCTATGTCGACCAAAAGACCTCAACTATCCTTCCTATAAGATTGAATCAAGTCCAAGAGCTTCTCTTTCTTGGTGCTGTTAACAAACCTAAGAGGCCATGTGATGCATCATCGCTCACAAACCATGAAGTGCCCAAAGAATCTGACCTTGAATCTATGTCGACCGAAAGACCCCCAACTGTCCTTTCTGTAACATTGAATCAAGACCAAGAGCTTCTCTTTCTTGATGCTGTTAACAAACCTAGGAGGCCAGGTGGTGCAAAACAGGAAGCGATTTATCGCCTACCCAAAAACGGGATGATTCTGCCTTACATCAAATTCTTGAGCAGCAAAATCAGAATATGCGAGCGCTTACGCACCAAAGGCGAATAGGCGCTGAATGGCTGGAACTAATGGATCTGCAAGTTATAGTTGATTTTCAGCTGGCCTCATTTGGGAAAATTGCTGTGGTCATTGGACCTTGCACATTAACATCCACCAACCTCAACATCGAACAATCATCTGGAATCTACTCAGTATGCCTCTATGATAACCGTAGAAGCTATTTCAGAAGATGGTTCGCAAGTATGATTCCAGAGCTGCATATTCCGCCGTGGATGGATACAGGTCACACGAAAGGATCAGAAGAACTTCAAACCATACGTTTGTGTTGCCTGTCTTCCCCACGAAGGTAGTCGCTCTGGTAGCAGAGCTCATACTCTCCGCGCTGAAAACCAGATCCGCAGAACGGATCTGGTTTTCGGTATTTGGAAGAGTCCCAATAATATCCGCTGGACAGAAAGACTACTTATCAAATAAAATGATCGGAATCGTTGAGGAACTGGGTTCATTTGGTCGAGATTGAATAGGCGTAAGCCACAAAAAACCTTAACACTTTGCAGAGAGGGTCTAGCAGATCTACTCACTTTGGATCTGCTTACCTATCTTGAAATTTACCGTTTTTTATTTCAAAATAAAATCGAATGGTATCCAATGCTAGTTCTGAGATATGAAATGAATGATCTGAAAATAGGAAAGAATTTCTACCAATGATGGCGCTAACGAAATAGTAAACATAGGTTATGTTTACTGTTTTGATTTTTTGTGTTTTGAGCTATTGTAAAGTTATGAGAGTAACGTTTTCAGTGCGTTCATTATAGATATAAGAATATGATGAACACGTAAAATGAATTACTTTCACTATCCGGAAGCACAAGAAACCAAAGCAATGTATGAAAACCGCTGATAGTTTATGTTTTACCATCTAGCCTAGTTTCAATGTGTCCGTTAGATGTCGTATCTGGGCGATGAACTTCCCAACAGTGTTATAATCTGTCGAAGGGCCACTCTGTATTACATGAATATTCACGCTTTTATTTCTTCCTCTCTTACACACCTACGACGATTCGCTGATATAAAGTCCAATCGATTTCCGATCATCTATTTGGCGTTTCAGTATAATCGTAATTTGAATACGCATTTATTGTAAGTCATTATAGAAAGTATTTCCGAATACTCACTATTTTCAAAAAAAAATGGTATGATTTATAGAATCAGACTAGAATTTCAAAAATTCAATCAAATATTTCCCTGAGTATACAATTCATCCTACAACTACATCCGATAGGAACTTAAAAACTTCACTACTCTGTTACACATAACATACTATCAATTTTTTTTAATAGGTAACATATAGGAAAATAAGTATCTAATTTATTCGTCACAACATACCGGATATTTCCTTACCTGTTGAGTTGTTTGCATTTAAAATATTTACACTCATAACCAACAAAATTGAATAAACTTGTTCTCTGGTAATCAAGTAGGTTGAAGATATAACAAACGAACTTGAGACGTAATAGTATTTTGGTATTTCCCCACATGATTATCGAGTAGATTCCACGTTAAGTTAAAAATCTGTATAAGTTAACGATAATTCGCGGACAAATAATAATTGAAAGACATGGAGGGGGTTTAAACGTCATCGGTAATAAATATGTAGCGGCGCTTCATATGTTCCACAAAAACTAAACATTCTCTCTCCCAAGCGTCGTTGCCAAATCTAAAAGTTCAGTGAATTCTCGGTAAACTTCATGTTTATTCATTAGGTTGAAATGCTTAATGAATACTCTAATTTGAAATTGTTGTACAAGGTCATTGAGGCAATCTCACAGAGAAATTTAAAATGGCAATTTGTGGGTACTTTGTGGGAGCATTAAAGTACCGAACCAATTATATCTATTTTTAGTTAATCACCTGAATTAATTGACTTTCTGGTACAATTAATTGTGAAAGCTTTGAAGATCGACAAAGCAACTTATTAAAGATTCGATAAACTATACAAACAACCTTATTAGACGTAAGTAGAAATTATAGTTAGGTCTCTAAACTTCAAACTGTGCCCTAACTAGAAATAAGTTTTAATACGAGTAATTACATATGAATATTGTATTACATATTTTATTGAAAAAATAGCCTTAGTATATTTCTCATTGGCTCACAAAACATTATGATATCCAAAATTGAAACGCAAGATATAAAAACAAGTTTTCCATACCAAGACAAGGAACAGAGTGCAATTATTTATCAATTACATATTTTGTATACGTTTTCAAGTGAGTTACCAATGATGCACAAAAATAATTTTTATCTGATTTTCAATAAAAAATATTGTTGACCTTATTCAACAAGTGTTTATGAATGTTTCCTGCAATTTTTATTTGAAGTGAACCACCATTATTCAAGTCCTGGTAAATACACAAGTATTCAGTGCTATATGTTTTGTACCAAATACTATTACTATTTTGTATTTTATCCTCAATCTATTTGTGTGTATAGATGTTATTTGGCTTTGATTGTCACCAACTAGCCAATTTGATAAACTCTACAGAGTGTATTTAAACTCTGATATAAAAACGCTAATTCAACACATAACTGTTCTCGCAGAGAAATCATGAATAGAGTCGTATTTAGCGTAAATTATTTATTTGTGAATTGCGAAGCGCTTTCGGATTTTAAGCCCTCATCAGTGCGATACCTGCAAGTTAAGAGTCGTGTGCTCAAAATATTAACATTTTTTTTTTAAATATTTTTACAAAACTATCTCCAGCGTTGCCGAGTGACGTATACGAGTAGCGGAAGGAAGTGAAAATTTGACACTGACATAAGGTCCTACGAGGAGCAAAAGGAAGTGAAAATTTGACACTGACATAAGGTCCTCACCAATTACAGAACGTATATGGTTTGACAAATGACATATATAGTGACCATACTGCCTTAAGTTTTCCAAGGTGAGCAAAGAACCATTCAACCGGGATTTTGAGAAATGTTGATTTTGATTTAGTTAATTTAGTCGTCTATGAAAAGGAATATATGGTCTATTCAATTGTACTTGTGTATTCAGACAAAGGGGATTGTTATGCAATTCTCTGTCTATTTATAAATCTTCTAGAAAATCCAACCTATTAAAATTTTTTGCATTTTCTTCTAGAATTTGTGAATTACAATTGGAGTTGAAATTATGTTGACCAAAAGCTGATTTGTCAGGTCTACAAGTCCTTCCTATATATGAAGCTTCACAATCATTGCAACTGAGTTTGTAGATTCCACTTTTTGAAAACTAATTGATTATATTTTTTGATGGAAATTTTAGCATCTTTATTTTTATTGCTAATCAGACTAGAGACTTTCTAGGAAATGCTTTCATTTAAAAAAGGTAACGATACGTATTCAGAAGGTGCTGCAATAATGGGATGAGTGGGATTTTGGTCTCTTTAACAATGTATTACCAAAAATTACATGTAATCTTTCTTAACCTACAAGAACTGTTGAAAATGACTACCCCCGCTCGGATGCAAGAATCCAATCTTCTCCTCATCGACTCCCGAACTCTTTCAAAATCAACAAGATCGTGTCTGATTGCGTTACACCAAGCAATTATCCGATTTCTCAAATCTTCCACATCTTCCACTGTTGATAGGTACCAACGAAATTGTTGTGTCAAAATAGAAATGCAAATTTATCATTTCGAAATATAATTGAACTCAAAGCGACTTGCGCCGTTTTAAGCAGTGGGAGACTATTAGTTTTATAACGATAGATTTCGATAAAGTAATATCTAAAATAAATATGTCTGTTCTTCTGAATGTCATTCTCTCCTTCCGTAATGTCTTTACAGTATCATTATGAAATCTTATGGACTCTATGATAAAATTCCTAATGGTAATACTTTTCTATTCTCTAATGAACATTTGTGCTGATAAGCTTTACGAACTCTTATATTCTCATCTTCTAATAAAAGCGATATTGTAAATTATGATATTTGTATGCGCCCAAGAATCTTCCATTTAAAACAGTTCTATTTGTATTCCAGCCTCAGCAAATAATACATGGTGCTCCTAAGCATCTTCGGTTGTTCGAGGTTCACTGCTATCATTCGAATATCATCGATAAACAAATTGTCTTTCCAGTCGGGTTAGCTTTCTTTTTGGCCCTTTGTATTACGTATATTCAGCCAAATACTAGGATTGTATTCCCTCCCTCTTAATTCTCGAACGAGACAAGATACCCAGAATGGACGAAATTTATTTACATATCAAAAGGCATAATTTTTTAAAAATTTAAAGGGAGATTTGTGATAACCTCCATTTGATAGGCATTTTAATTATCTATCCGACTCTGGTTAATTTTTGGAAATCATATCAGCCGTACCTAACTAATTAACAGTTAACTATTCATTTTAAGAATCTACAAGCAAACAATAAATATCACAATGTCAATAAAAATGTATTGGAAACTCACTTCTGTTTATTCCAATGAATGATCAAAATCATCACCTACCTAACAATAATGAAGTTTGTTTACAAATCCATTCGTCACATTTCGAAATGTTTCTGTGATAATTTCATTAGGAGCATCTCAAGAGCTCTAAAATGGTTGTGTAACGTACGCTGTATGTTCAAAAAATGAGTAATTTTTCATTTCTCCCAAGAAATATTTATTTATTCATCAATTTCTATTGTCCCCTTCACTTCTTCACTTGTGCCAGATTTTTACTCCAATCTTCGAAGCAGCTCTGATATTCAGTATTTGGTGTGTCCTTGAGCTCTCTCAGCGATTCGGTTTTTATCTCCTCGATTGTCGCAAAACGCCGTCTTTTCACGGGTCTCTTCAATCTTGGGAACAGAGAAAAGTCCCACGGGGCCAAACCTGGTGAATACGGTGGCTGAGGCATAATTACGGTGTTGTTTCTCACGAACAAGCAATGACGAGTTAGCAGGTGCATTATCGTTATGCAAAAGCCATGAATTGTTTTTCCACAACACCGGACGTTTTTTTTGTACTGCTTCTCGCAAGCGGCGCATAACTTCAAGATAATACTCATTTTTGACTGTACGACCATATGACAAGGACTCCTGATGCACTACGCCACTGTAATCGAAGATAACATAGAACATAACCTCGACATTATTGACTTGGCTCTACTGGGCTCTTCCATTGGGATGATAGGGCTTTGGTTTCGATGTCATATTCTTATACCCATGATTCGTCACCAGTTATGACATTATTGAGCAAATTTGGATCGCCATTGACGTCATTCAACAATTCCTAAGCGATGCTCATGCGACGGTTTTTTTTTTGGTAAAAATTGAGCAATTTTGGAACGTAGTTCGCTGCCACATGCTTCATGCCTAAAATTTCAGAAAAAATTGCATGGTCGGAGCCAATCGATGTCAACATCCTCAGCAACTTCTATAATAGTGATTCTACGATTCTTCATAAAAATTTTCTTTACTTTCTCTGCTGGGGCTTCCAGTACGAGCGTCGTCGTTCACATCTTCTCAACCGTCTGTGAAAAGTTTACACCACGTGTAAACAGTTTTCTGACTGATAGTACAATCACCGTATGCCACTGTCAACATTTCAAGTATTTTTGAGCACTTAATTCCATTGTTAACACAACATTTGATGCAAATTCTTTGATTCATTTGTTTCCATAGCAGAAAATCTGCTATCTAACTTTAATGTCTCTCACCAACAAACTAAACATGCTAAACAGCTGAACATATGTTCGAGACGAGTGTACGTAACTCGCAAAATTTGAACAAATCACCTTATTTTATTCAACAGTCCACGTATACTTTAGATTTCACGATTCCCAAAAATAGGCTATCAGGTGATCTGCATATCCACCGATTTGTAAAATTGTCATCGATATACTTTCGTTCCAGCCTGTCATTTTGTTGAAACGTAAAAAACTTTTCATTAATTATTCAGGACTACAGATATGCAGACGTACGTTGGTTGCCTTTTATATTTCGAGATTTCAAAACAAAAACAAATATTAATCATCGAAACTCACTTTATTGTTTTTGAAAATATTCCCCCTCTCAGTTTGTTTATTACGTACGGGAATAAAAAAAAGTCATTCGGTGCCAAGTCAAGACTATACGTCGGATGACTCATCAAATCGATGTTTTGGGTACTCAAAAATGCAGTTGTTTGAGCCGATGTGTGAGAGCTCGCATTGTCGTGGTGAAGAGTGATCCGTCTTCGGCGGTTGGTTTTCCGGATTTCTTGGAAGACAACTGGCAAACGAATGGTTGTGTACCACTCAGAATTGACTGTTCTGCGTTGTTCTAGTGGTACGGTTGCGACATGTCCAGTTTTTCC
>WOGR01004141.1:0-15052 GCA_015342045.1 Leptinotarsa lineolata | reverse complement strand
CGAACACAAGCTGAATCAATACTCGGATGAATTGGACAAACTCATCAATGAACCGTTCGTGAACAAACATATTTCTTGGTTCACGTACTTTACAATTGCACTCATCATCGCATTAGTGATCCTGTATATTTTCTGCAAGTGCCGTCGCAAGAAAACAATCGCGATCGGAATCACCTCTTCAAGCAACGACAACCCACCGAGACCACCAAGAACAAGAATTGTACTCAGAACCCTGGCAAGATTCGTCCCTAGAAGAAGACCCAGCGTTCGCCTAGAAGACCCCGTCGAAGAAGACGTCGAGTTAATCACGAGTTTCAGTGATAAAACTTTTACTTCACAAAAAGTTGCTGTACCAACTTTTCTTTGATAAGGGGAGTTGTTATCATGGGTAAGATGATCTCATCGGTATCAGATTACCGAGATAATGACTTCCAGGATTGCAAGTCAGCAGAGTCAGCAGAACTTAATACTTTCGTAATTTCCCGTCGTCTACTGCTGACGCTGTTGTCTACACAATATAAATGGACCCTGCGAGTTCAGACGAGTAACGTCATTTTTGTATTTATTCAAGTAAAAGTTGTATCTGAACCATCGCAACAAACATCCTCCAGAGGGCGTACGAGTGAATTTGATGGTGAACTTCGTTACACAGTACCGACACATATTTAACATTAGTTGATAAAAGCGCTCGCGCAGCTGAGAATGTCGTTACTGTATTGCATTTTTTCAATTATTTTCAGCTTTGTTCCACACTGAATAACCTATATTTCCTTGTCTCGCTGTTTAATATACATCATTCTGTATATTTTCCGTATTTCTCAACAGTTTCCGTTCATATTGTTACCCTGAATAGCGTTAATTTTCAATTATTTTCAACTTTGTCTCGCATTGATCAATCTGTATTTGTTTGTCTCGCTGTATAATATATTTGCATCACACTCTATATGTTTGCATTTTTCTTCGAATTGTTTATTCGAACGAACTCAAAAATCGATAACTCAAAGGATAATTGAGTCAACATCTCATAATTTATATTCAATCAAACAAAATAAAATTGCAATGAGTACATTTGATGACAAACGGTTTCTATTGGCAGAATCAGATAACACATTACCTTGGGGTCATTGTAGTATTATGGAAAATTTAAATATCACTTGAATATCACAATTACTAAAATAAAAAAGGGTATGTGAATGGTTTGTAATGAAATAAAAAATGCATTAGTTTTATTTTCAACTAACAAAAATTTTCAAAAATGATGTGAAATCAGATCTACAAATTGTACAGCTATCACACATTACACAACATGCTAAATGTCTACATGGCATAAATGCATGGCATAAACAAATTTTACATGTTAAACCATCACTTGTACAAGAAGTGGTTGAACACACTCGAGGATTTTTGAGTTCAGAATTTGGATTTTTCAATTTCCAAAATTCACATTTTTCATCAAAGATGTGATGTTTGATCCACACATCATCTCCAAGCAACCAGTCTTTCAATTATAAATAACAATAAAAACATTTTACACGATCACTTCTACCTGTATAAAAAATCCAGCCTCTGCTATTCAAATGGTTTTTGAGCAATGCTCATTGGCCAATCAGCAAACGTTTTCAATCGATCATCTACATTACACATCTCCTTATATATTGGTTTTTGCTTTTTTGTGATGAATGGTGAGTCACCATCCTCCAAAAATGAACATTCTGGTTGCCAATGATCATCTCCAATCATCCAATTTTATCCATCAATACCACATCTTGGACATACCACTATATCATCTGTACCAGTATAAATAAAACCGGCATCTACGAGTTTTTCTTTTGGAAATGTAGATGACCAATTTTGAAAAGTTTCAAGTCTATCCATATAAGTATTGAAATTTCTTTCGGATATTAATTGCATACTTGCTTCAACCTCCATTCTCAAATGACATATCTCAACTGAAATTAAACTCAAAATGTGAGTTAATATATTTATTGAAACTTTCAAATCATATACTGATCATATTCACAACTAAGGTTGAAGTTTTCAGAAGATATATAATAATGCTGACATAAGGTATAAAGTACCGTATAGAAGTAAACAACAAGGAAGTTCACTCCTAGTCGGCGTCTTTCATGTATCGTGTCAAGATTTCATTTACTGCCAGGCTGTGGCGGCGTGTAGTGCGGTATGAGGGTGCAGGCTAAAGCTATTCTTGGCTCACTTGCTCTCACGCCTCAGATACATCGGATGAGCGTAGAATAAGAGATGGAGATCTTAACCCAAATATGGCGAAGAGTGCATTCAATTGTGTTTACTTCTATAAGGTATATAAAGTGATACGACACATTTTTGAGAAAAAACTGAAGTTCTTCACGAAACACTTCGACCAATTTTATTACAATCACAATTCTGTTCAAATCTTGAGAGAAAATAACATATATGTGTAATAACATATTATATGATAAAATTTCTTACTTACCATCTTGAGAATGAATGAAAAAAGGATTTATACGAAAACAGTAAAAACATAGATGAAATGATGGAGTCCTGGCTCACATATAACCGAATTTGTATCCGCAAGCCTCAAAAATTACACTTTCAGGCTCTGGAGTACTGGAGAACATAATTTTGAAATCATTCGCAAGGTAAACAGCATATGAGTGAACTATCATGTCTCATACTCGATAAATTTCGACTCAATAAAAGAAAATATTTTGAACCCTGGGCTCCATTAAAATTCAAGCAAACAAATAAAACATTCCACAAAACACAAAGCCATTACCGTTGATTTCACCATAATACAAACCCGTATGTCTGAAACATCAATTTCAACCTACCACGATGTTTTTGCATTATGTATAAGTACACATAATGAATTTCCAAATATCGTATTTGAAATTAAATATCTAATATCAATCATCTATAATAATTCCCTGAATAAACGTCGCTACCGTATACAATTTTTCATTATTTCTATATTTTCGTCAACCTTTTTCAATTTTGTATTTGACAGACAAACACATTTCCTTCATTTCCAAAATATTCTAAGTATGTGAGTTGTTTTTTACCAACAATGTATCTTCAAACATGTTTTTTCATCACTATGTATATAATTTTTCTTCATTGCATATTTTCGACAACTTTCCCTATATAACATAAGTTTTCATTTTCAAACAAAGATGTGTGAGTGACATGTATTTTATTCATTTTGGTAGAATATTATTAAGCCATTTACATAAAATATCAACGTTATTGAGACTGTGGCTGAACGAATTTCCTTTGGAATGATGCATACAGAGCGGCGTGTTTTTCTCCAATTTCGGAACACACCACCAAGAATCTTCAAGGTCTTCCAAATTCACAACGGATCGTATTTATTTAATAGGTGCAGTCTGTCATCCAGAAATGTTTTCTTCTGATGACCACGCCCATAAATGATATCAACATCATTTAGATACCAGAGCATGATGTCCAGTCGATGATATTCCACGAAGCCTGAAGAACACTTCAAACCATTAATGTTTCTTTCCACATACAAAACGCCTTTTCTATCGTCTTTGCTCAAGGAGGAGAAAGGTTTCGTTGAAAGAAGCAGGAAGTTGTTACATTGAATACCGATCTTGATGGCAATCTCCTTGGGGTGGAATTGTTGCTCAACAACAAATCCTTGAATGATTGCTAGTCTCATAATGTGCAACTATAAACTGACAAAATGGAAACAGCTGAGATTTGAAACTCGTTCTGGAAAGGTTGCTTAGATGGTTTGGGATGCTCTTGTTGAGATGACTTTGAACTGATACTGCACACATTAATGTATTGTGGAAGCTGCTGAGATTTGAAGTTTGTTCTGAAGAGGTTGTTGAGACGGTTTTTGGATGCTTTTGGATACTGCATACGTTGATGTATTGTTCCGAAATAAATTCGAATATTAATACCAACATACACCAAAAAAATATTTTTTTCAACGTGAGGGTAATGTCTTTTATGAAGTGATGGTAAAACATGAATGAATTACACTTACAATTGAAAAAAAATCAACTGATTCAAAATAAGGAATTTAAAACACATATTCTGCACGTACTAAACAAAGAAAAAGTAATATATGAAAACACTACTTTATACGAATCATATCTATGTATGAACATTTTTGAGTCGAACAAAAAATATTGTGTACAACCACAAACTCTTTGATTAATGAACAGAGAAAAAATAGAAAACAATACTAACCTTAATTTCGTACAATTTCAAATAAAACGACACGATTCGGTTTCCCAATGTCCATTAACCCTTTGAACACAACAGCGTATTTTTCTGATGAAAATTCTTTCAAATGGGGGCGATACTCCTCCGTTACTCGGTGCGGCAGAAATGGCACTTTCTCGCCCAAATCCAACAAGACCGTCTCACCAAATTTACCTCTTACTATTTTGACTGCCGATATCCTCTGCTACTTTGATAATTGGCTTCCTCTTAACGACCGAGCTTGCATTTAATTTTTGTGAATCCATTTGCGAAAAACCCAAAATGTAAAACGTTGATGTTTTGAATTACAAATTATATGAACACTCTTCAACAAACGACGACATAAAAACATTCGACTGAAATATCCATCATGTATAGTGAAAAATATTTTGGAAATTAAACTCTCACCAACTTTTGAGTTGAATAACATTCGAATGAATTCATCTAAGAAAAAGTCAAAACACTTACTTTCGATTAGAATCGGTGCACTTGTTACCGGTATTGGTTTCAACTGATACAACCAACTCATTTCGTCATACAGGACGTATTTATAGTAGAATAAGTGTTATGACCTAATCTGAAATTAGAACAAAGAAAATAAAGAGTCTTTGTTTCGTCGTTTCAAGAACTGCGTATCTCCGGATATCGATTAGGCATTCACATTGATCCATGTCATCTTGGATGACATGATCTGCTTTCTTTTTCCTTTTATTTGATGTGCTACATGTGATGATGCGACTATTATTAGCGAAGATACAACTTGACATCGTCTTTGTTTTTCTTCTTGTCGATGAATTTTTCATTCGTTTCTCTTTCATTTGATGTGTTGCACGTTGAGATCCAACTATCATTAACGAAGATATGGCTTAGTGTCCTTCTGACATGTTGCGCAATTTTAGTTCTCTGCCTCGTTCAACTGTCATTTTTTTCCTGAATGATATATTTTGATGCACCCTGTATACTCCACGTAATGTCCTTACATTGCCGCCATGTTTTTTTCTTCAATGATGTATTTCGAGACAAGCCGTACTCATGGAGAGGTCGCATGGTAAAACAGTACAGCCTTGTTAAACTGTTATAGTTTTTCTTAAATGATATATTTTGACGCACTCTGTATACTCTACTTAATGTCAGTTACATTGCCGCCGTGTTTTTTTCTTCAATGATGTATTTTGAGACACCTTGTACACATTGAAGAATCACACGGTAAATCTTTACAGCCTCGTTTAACTGCCATGTTTTTTTTTTGAAATATACATTTTGACGCGCCCTGTATTCTCCACTTGATGTCCGTTACATTGCCGCCATGTTCTTTTTTAAATTTATTGATGTATTTTCAGACATTTTGTACACATTGAGGGATAGCACGTTAAAACATTACAGCCTCGTTAAACTGTTAAATTTTTTTCTTTAAATTATGTATTTTAACGCACCTTGTATGCTCCACTTAATATCGTTACATTGCCGCCATGTTTTTTTCTTTAATGATGTATTTTGAGACACTTTGTACACATTGAGAGATCGCACGTTAAAATGTTACAGCCTCTTCACTAACTATGTACGTTACATCGTTTTCCTCCCAATCTCATATTGAATGTAATTGAATGTGATGGTGTACAATTATTCAAACACGAAAACGACTACCTACGACAATGACGACGAAACGATAACGAATAAAAGTACGCAAAACGGTTAAATTGGAACAACGTATTTTGAAATATCATTACCGAATACTTCACTCTCCCCACTGCTCCATTTTCGAACGATAACTTCACTAAATGTAACCCCATGACACCTTCGGGTGCCATGTCCTCCTTCTCCTGATGATGCTAACTTGGTTAACGAAGATACGACTCAGTGTCCTTCTGATATGTCTTATTCCTAACCCTTCATGCTTAATTTTGAAACCAGCAATGCTCCATGGTCCCCATAAACAACGATTTATTTTACAACCGACAACACCGAACCTGTCATGCGTGCGCCGGCGACATTTCACCTCGATACCATTTCCATCTCTCACTGCATCGATTACGTCACACGTGTCTCTCACTCTTACACTCTTATGAAACATCAATTTATTTCCCAAATATAAGGATATTTTTCTATTTTCTACTTGAAAATGACATCATAATTTTTCTAAAATTCAAATAAAGAAATAATGTTAGAAAATGAGTAAAATTTCGCAACAATTTCAACAATTACTTCCAAGATCTTACGTTAGCGTAGAGGCTCAGGACGTCTACTACGGCGACGACCTGGGTTCCATTCTCACACAGATTTTTTTTCAAACTTCATTTCTCTCAGCTGGCGATGACAACGTGACTGATACGTAACAAGGGCTCGATGGGTGAGGCGCCAAGGGGGCCAAGTCCACGCCCCTAACTTTGATTCTCTCCGATACTCATCCAATCCTTCTCTGCATCGATTACGTTACACGTTTCTCTCTTAAACTCACTGAAGTCTCTGGAACACTTACCAACACCGCGACTTTGAAGTGTGCCAGAACCTGTCTTGTATCCCTACTTTGTGGAATGAGTGGTGTTAAATCAATCCGTGAGGAGACGAACGAATCAGCAACTGCGATAAGAACCCCACCCCTTGAGCAATTGCATTCAGAAAATTTTCTATCAAAGCGGTATACCTCATAGCAGTTCGGGAATAACTCTTCATTTCTGACCGATTTGTCCAGCCAAGTTTCTGTCAGCGCAACGATTGGGAATTCAGTTATTGAAATTGAGTTGAAAAATAATAGAATGTTGTGTGATTCTCATTTCGTAGGGTTGAATCATGGGAAGACGCAGACTGATCTAATGCCTCATGAGATGAGAGAAATTGCTACAGACAGCCAAGCACTTTTTTTCAATTTTTCTATTGCAATCTGGTAAGCAGTACATTTTTCCTTTTCCCACACCGCATAATCTATTTTTTTTTTCTCGCCAGTTTAACGCAGTTGGTGCATTTACGTATTTGCGATTTGCATGCCTTAACTTCGCGATTTGCATGACTTAACTTAGCGATTGTCACCACACAGTGGACAGGAAAGCTGCTTATTACAATTTCTAGAAGTGAAGCACCGAGGGATCTCAATGGTATCAAAAACGCTGCAACTATAAAGTCCAATGAACAGATTACCGGCTTCCATTATTCTATCATAACAGTGTCTATCAGTTTGAATCACAGCATGAAAAATACTATCTTCTTTTAGTGGAAAGAATTTTAACTATTTTACAATCAGATGATCCAGAGAATATGTCGGAATTACATTTTACTAACAAATCGACCAGAGAAAAGTTGGAATACTGTTCTGACATTCTTGCCACGCAAAGTCTTGGGTTGATACCAGTGAATTCCCAAACCTCGTATGATTTCGCCATTCTTTCTTCAACAACACTTCGCACTTTTTTATTATATTCTTTAGACTTGCAACCGATAAGGATTCCGCAATCTTTCATATGTTTGATTTTAGCAAAGTGGATATCATTCTCAGATTGATTGGTAATATAGCGTAGGTTGGAAATTAAATTTCCAACCCAATATAAATATTATAACAGTCTTTGCCTGTTGAGGAAACCGTTATCTACTTCCATTAATGGCCATAGGTCACGTAGGGCTCAACCACTCGAAGAAAAATAAAGTCGTAAAAATCAATTGCGTCGACGTTTAAGAACTTTGCTATTAAATTTCCTAACGGGTCGAATTGATATTGTCGAAGTTGTCCCATTCGAAAATATGAATTATTGGCTGAGAGTTCAGAGGGTCATAAAGGATATTGAACAATCATCGTTAATTTAACGATGTGAGAGAAACCAAAAACGCCCTTTATTCCTACACTGAGACATACATGAATAAAATCCGAAATGGCCCTTGTATTGACATCTGTATGTCAGTGGCAGAATCACGGCTAAGCTAGTAATTCTTGCCGACTTATCCACCAGGATTTGAAGAGGGAGCTAAGTGTACGAAGCAGTGAATAATTCAGAGCTATCCGATTGGGCAGGGACTCTCTGGAAGGATTCGAATTCCACCCTCCTTAAAAGAATTTAGTGGGAAGAAAGTAAAATTAGTCTTGCACGAACCTACGAATGGTTTGGTCTTTTGACCCAAGGGTGGATCCCTGAAGACAGTGTGTCTTCAAGGGTTTCTGTGTCGTTGAATTGTTCGCAGTTTTAGTTAATTTGAGGAAGTCTTGCGCGAATTTTCGATTGGGTTGTTTGAATACTTGAGTCCTGGGAGGCTCTTGGGGTGGACCGAAGTACGAAGTCAATGTTTCGCGAAGAAAACGCGGTATTTGGGAGTTATTCGCTAGGTGCCTTGAGGGAAAATGGGGAGTAGCGTGCAAAATCAGTAGTGGACCGGTTGAATTTTCTGCAGTGTCAGAAAGTTTTAGATTTGTCGAAATACGAAGGGTATTTCAAGACATGGTTTCGCAAGGTGGTTCGAGAGAGAGAGGAATAATCGCGTTATGTTTGGTAAGTTGACTTGAGGTGGAAGGTCAGGAGCGTGCGAGCTCAGAAATAGGTTGGGTTGGACTTTCTATGGAGCTCTGGTGAATTATTACAGAATTCGCAAGGGGATTTTGGTATTAGCGATTGTTTTTACGGTTTATCGCGGTATATTGGAGTGAGAGGACATTTTTGATTTTCTGGTAAGAGTTTGGGAGAGTTTTTGGGAGAGTTTTTGGGAAAAAGTGGCTTTTGACGGAAACCTCAGGAGAGTCCATCTACGTTATTTTGGTAAGCGTATCTTGAAAATTCTCACTCATATTGGATATATTTTTGCATGTTAATTGGTTTTACATTTTATCGAGTTGGCACCTAGGTGTTGTTGGAAATTTTCGTATGTCTACGGAACGGTTCCCTTTTTCATGATTAAGATTATGAGTAGGATTTTAGTGTCTCATGCGCGTTATACAGGGAGGAGTGATTCAGTGGGTCCCTCATTAGTTTCTCATAATTGTGGTTTACTTTGTTTTTAGTTTGTTTACACATTTCTTTGTCAATTGAATTGTACACAGTTTGAATAAGGTTCACTGAAACAGATTCAAACTTCTATCGTTATACGTAGTTTATCGATTGTTAATCCGATTATTCCACCTACTTTATTTGTCAATAAAGTTGGTCTGTGGAAACTCTGCCAATATTATTTCATTTCCCTCCAATTCATAAAAAATGCATTCATTTGTGAGCCGTGGTGGAACGCAGCCTCTATGAACAAAACTGGTGACAAAACTGAGCTGTCACTATCGGAAGATGATATAAAGGTGAGTGTTTCATCTGTTGACCAAACTATTTAATTCTCAATCCGTGTAAAAGAATGGATTTCAAACTTTTCTGATCTGGTGGCAGCAAATTCCGCGCTACCAAATTTAAATATAAAAATAAATTCCTTCGGCTGAACGATCCCATATATAGGGCGGTGTATTTTATGGTGCTGTTAAGATAAGTATAAATCGTGGAAAGTTAAAAAGGGGGTCGTTTCAGACCCGATGGTTTTTATTACAGATTGATATTAATCATAAGCTTAGACTTAGTATTTGCTATGGGCTGATTTATATTCTTGGGATGGATAAAAACTGCAGGTTGTGTATTATTATTGACATCAGCTTATTGTGTGGGAATACGATGAAATGCCGGCTCTCTGTGATCATTTTGGTTACATCAGATCTGAAGAACGCTAACTGAGTGTTGATTTTGCTCAAAGCATCATCTATTTTGGAATCAAAGAGCTGACTGACTTCTTTTTCATTAACTGAAACACAATCTTTAACACAGCCTTGACATTTCCAAGAGAGTCCCGGTACCGTATTTATTGCGGCGAGTATATCAATAGCCTTGGAAATACAAAAAATTGCTGGCTTCGATCTGCTTATTGCCGTTCAACATTCGGTGTACATAACCATTGTTAAGAATCGTAGAATCAAGACTTACAAAAATAAAATATTCTTGTGGATTTTCTTCAGAGTATGGTACGAACTATTATGCACCATCAGTGAACTTTACAAATTTATAGACACTATATATCTCACTCAAATAATCGGAGCACAACAACTGTGAACTATATCGACTATTGCAATCACCAAGATTGCTACTTTTCAAGTCTTGCTCAACAAGTGTGCATTTATGATAATAAGCTTATTTATTATTACTATACTAATTATTATTATTTGCTTATTTATTGAGTAGGACTATTTCAGTTACATAGATCAGTTATAAAACAATGAATGAATATAATTTTCAGTTCATAACTCACCAGTCCACTATTCGATCTGGAATCGTCAGGTGTGGGTTTAGGAGTCTCAGAAACTAATCTAGGTGGAGCAGGAAGTGGTGGTGGCGAAACACAAACGGAAACAGGGTCCTCTCTAGGAAGTACAGCTTCATAAATAGGTTCATCCTTTTTTGCTTCTAGCTGTTCTGGCATTATGATATGAGGTTCTGCAATGGTCTGAGAGGCTGTCGGAGGTGGCGGCGGCGGTGGACCTGTTGGCTCTGGCAAAGTGGGAAAACCCATTTTAGGAGGTGTAGGTTGTTGTTGTTCTTGAGCTAATCCTTCCAGTTCTTGTTGAATGACTGTTTCAAGTTCCACATCCAAATCTTCAACGAGTTCGTTCATTTTTTCCCCTATTTCATCAATTATTTGATTACGATTATTGGGGTGAACATCAGAAAGGAAAGCGAAGAGATTATCCAGGTCAACTGACTCTGCTGCTCCTTCAGGTCTATTGTGCTTAAGCTGTTCAGCCATTTGGGATAAGGCAGCTATCTCTTGTTCGGCCGCTCTAAAACAAAAAAGAATCGTTGACGGTTTTGATTATACCAAAATAATAAATAAAAATTGATTTCTTCAGATTAGTTACAATAATAAGAAATTCTTACGTGAGTCCAATCACTCTCTTGATTAAACGTCATGGCTATCAACATTAATGTAAATCTCAAACACCAATATCGAATCAGTTTTCAAGTCGAATTCAAACTACAAAACCCTAACTTATGTGAGTTTGGAGGCTCTTCCTGCAGATGCAATGGCATAAAAAATTTGATAAATTATTTGATTCATTGAATTCTTCTGACATTAATCACCTGAATAAATTCAAAAATGTTTTTATGGATCTGATTATCAGATGCAATACATGGTAGAAATGAAAGATTTCATTTGTGAGCTGAGGATTTTGAATAAGGATGGAAATGATGTTACTTCCAAGTCAAAGTTCAAAAACTGTTGGATTGTTACCATCAATGGTATTTTGAAACTCTGAGAAAAGTTGCAAGCAGTAGATTTCAAAAATCTAAAAACTCGAAGAGTAAATCAAGATGCCATTGAGAATTTTTTTTTGGTTCTGTTAGACAACAGGAAGGAAATTTAGTAAATCCTACACCCATCCAGTTCGAGAGAGCTTTCAGGAAAATGTTTTGTCAGAATTTTCTTCATACAACAATTATGAATTGCAGTGATGATTTTGACGAATTGCTGATGAAACTTTCAATTATGTCTGTGGTTATTTAATCAAAAAGTCATTGATTGTTCACAGCTGTGAAGTTTGTAGAGTATACTGGGTAGAGGCTAATAATTTAGATTATAATGAATTATTGACTAATTTCAAAGCGTTTGAGAATGATCAAAGTTGTTATGGTGGACTTAGGTCTCCTAGTGAAGATTTCATTAATTTCATTCATCAATTAGAGAAGATATTCATTTCAAAATTTGATGATTTGTGCAAAGGAAATCGCATATCCTTTCATATTTGGAGAAAATGAGAAAAATTAGTTTTACTCATCCTTGTTCTCAGTTTCCGTTATTGTATGTAATCAAATTATTTATCAGATTGAAGATATTCTATATATTAATTTTCATGATTTTACTATATAGGCACTGGTATGAAAATTTTTCAAAATTCGATTGATAGTACATCCATTACTTTCCTATTTTGTTTTCTTCGAAGACGAGTATTTCTGTGTATGGTATCTATTATCCATTGTCATGGTTGATTTCCATTCAAAAGGTGAAATATTGAATTGTTCTGATTAATTTTGAGCCAGTGTTCGTGTAGCCAGACTTGATGAATTTGGATACATATTGCGTTCTCAGAAGGACATCTACTCAGTTTGTAATTATTTTCCTTCCACACCTATCGAAGAAGTGTTTAGCCTCCTCATTGGTCTTCGTCGGATAGCATGTATTAGTGATCTCTGGAATATTCTGAATTATCGAATGCATCATGCATAAAAATCAATGCTTATTCATAATGTAGCTATTGTTGAGGTCACTAGTACCAATGCTAACTAAAAAACATGCCCTATTTTCAAATATTACTGTATATATTATATTGCACAAAAGTACCTACTCATGATGTAAATGTAAACAGTTCTTTGATGAAAGATTTTTTGTAGTACTGATATACTATAAAAACCTTCATCAAAATTTATCCTCTCTGTGTATTTTCATGATATGTCTGGTAATTTTAATCAATTGATTTTTTCATTTTGGTTAAATTTATTTTTAAACTTTATTTTTCATTAGTGTTGTTATTTTTTTGCTTGCTAAAATGTATGAAATGGTAGTGAAATAAACATTTATCTATCACATATTTCATCGAAATGTGTCTATCGAAATCAATTTTATGTTGTTAATGATAATCATGCACATATACTTTGTTATTTGAATTGATTGAACGTAATGAATAAACAAGTCGGATTGTTTGATTTTTCAAATAAGTCTTCAAATAAGAAGTCTCTTGTTTAAGAAAAATGGATGATGATAATTTAGGAAAACCTATGTTTATATTTACCAGTTATTGGGTGACAAGGTAGTCTGCTTGTCGTTTGCATTGTTCGTTTATCTACGAAATTTATCTCAACTAATAAGAAGTGTAATTTTGTAATATACAAAATGATTGAAAATATTCCTAATTTTTATCAAATTTCACTATTGAACTTAATTGATGATATCTACTTATCTCTGTAATCAAATTTGTCAATATGCGAGTTTCTTTATTTTATTATAATGTACCACAAAAATACCATGACATTTTCTGTGAATAGCGAAAGCATGTTTTTTCAGTGAACTTTAAAAAGAAATCGTTGAAATCAACCAAACATTTTTCTCCGTGTATGTCGAGGTGGTATACACGTTATATTCAAGGTTACAAACTTTGAGCCATCAAACATCAAAGGCGGAATCAAAGCTTTCGCATCTATATTTAATCTGTGCTAATATATGAAAATATAGTGTCACGCTGTTTGTAGTAGCACTCCTCCAAAACGGCTTGACCGGATATTATGAAATGTTTTGTCTATATTTGGTATGAACGAGAATAGGTCGTGAAGTATATTTCATACCATACCAAGTATTTTTAAAATAATATATTTTTCATGGCAAAATAATATATTTTTCATCGCAGAATAATGTTTTTCAGGCCAGCTAGTTTTGTTATATCTTTATTAATTTGAAAAATATATGATAAAAATATGAATAATTATCAAAAACGCACAAAAGCGTGGTGGAGATATGTTGATGATATAAAAAGCCCTAGATAGAATTCAGATAAGTATTGAACGCGCCTGAAGAAGCTATGAATTTTGTAGTTGCGGCTACAGCTGTCTATATAACAGCATATTCGCTGGTGTAGAGTAATACATACATTTATGAAGCTAAATGTAATGAGTCTTGTAAACTGAAGAATATCTTATGAAGTTTCAAGAACAGAGGCATTATACAGTGTGTCCAAGATAAGGAATCAGTGTGGAGTTATCCACATCCATAGAGTACACTGAGAAAAAATATTGAATTATTTTTTCATTTAACGACTCTGTACACCTACCATTTTCCAATATGATACGCTTGTTGACTGACTTATTAAAAAAAACAGCCCAAACTTTCAAGCCGTCTGAGGGAGTGGAAATATTTGTAAAATTCGTAACATGAAAAATTGACTTTGTACACCTATCAAAATGAGATAAGTTATTTCTGATAACCAAACCGACAAGAAAACATCACGCCATAGTTTTACGAACCGTCTGAGGGGTGAAAATGGGATGGAAATATTTATGAGAATCGTAACATTGAAAATCGACTTTGTACACCTATCAAACTGGGGTATGTTATTTCTGATGACTCAATCGACAAGAAAAACATAACGCCATAGTTTTACAGGCCGTTAGGAAGGGTGAAAATATTTATAAAATACGTAACATGGAAAATCGACTTTATACACCTATCAAACTGAGATATGTTATTCCTGATGACTGAATTGACAAAAAAACAGCACGCCATAGTTTTACAGACCATGTGAAAGGGTGGAAATGGAGTGGAGATGTTCATAAAACTCTTAAATTCAAAAATTGACTTTGTACACCTATCAAACTGAGACATGTTATTTCTGATGACCAAATCAACAAAAAACAAACATCACGGCATAGTTTTATAGGCTGTCTGAAAGAGTGAAAATTGGGTGAAAATATTTATAAAATTCGTAATATGAAAACACCTATCAACTGAGATATGTTATTCCTGATGACCGAATCGACAAGAAAAACATCACACACCATAGTTTTACAGGCCGTCTGAAGGGGTGGAAATTTCAAAAAATTGTATCATCGAAAATTGATTGTACACATATGAAAGATTCAGATACTCCTGATGACAGATTCAACAAAAAACACCATGTCAAAGTTTTTGACATATGACGAGGCGGAAATGAAGTGGAAACTTTTACATCATATCAATTGTATAATGTAATGGATTGATAGATTTTATTAGTGAAAATTTGTGTTATAATACTTTTTGATTATGTTAATAAAAGCATTTTCATAAAATATTT
>WOGR01004140.1:0-14780 GCA_015342045.1 Leptinotarsa lineolata | reverse complement strand
TTTCTCTTTGGTTTTGCCTTTTGCAACCTGGCGCCCAACTACTTGAATTAGTCAAGTAAACTCCTGGGTTATTTGATTAATAGTAAGTTAATCTGTGATAGCTATTAATCAAGCCTGGGTTGAACTAACTCACACCCTCCCGTATCAAATTGAGCAGCCTATCAGTAACCAGTGTTGGCACCCCAAAATATTGAAGAATATTTTATTTGCATTTTCAAACTTTGGAGGGTTACAATCTTTCATGTACCTGGATCAGTTACATTACATTTTTATTATACACTATCGGACCCGGCAAAATTCGTGCCGCCTAACATTCGATGAATGAGAAGATTAAGGATTTTGAAATTGATACAATTTTTTTCATTCACATTTATTCAATGTCGCATCAACCTCGGAGGTTAGTAGCGACAATTCAAATTTCATAACTGTATTGTTTTCTCACATTGAATATTCATATACGGTTCAGTAGCTTCATACATTTTAGAAAGGCAATAGTTTCCCACAGTTGCAATTTTGTCCTAAGGCTACTAAGGGGATGTCGAACTCAGCTCTCTCGTTGTAGTAAGATACGCACTCAGATAAGATATGTTTAACACTTATGGCACAGTCGCAAACTTCACACGTTGATGAGTTATTACCATGAGTGAGGCTAGTGTGCCCTAGTCGAAGACGTGACAGGAATTCCAATTTTCTCGTTTTTGGAAGTGATTTCCAGGGCAAGACCAATGGTTCAATTGCTGATAACTTAGAAGTGGATCCATTCCATTGCTGTTGCCATACGTTGGTCAGAATTTGTTTGTAAAACGGTTTTGGGTCAGGGTGGGCTATTCTTTTTTCAATATCTGTGAGTGGGTTCATAATAGCATCCTTTGCCAACTGCTCGGCCCTTTCGTTGCCGGCTGTACCAACGTGTGATGGAACCCACATAAAGTGAATATATTTACCTTTCTCGATGAGTGAGTGAAGCGTATGTTCAATGTGGAGTGTGATAGGGTGTACTGAGTTCAGCTTCGTTATTGACTCAAATGTACTCAATGAGTCGGTTATAACTAAGAATTTCGAATGATCACTTTTCTCTGCATATTTAAGTGCTTTCCAAATGGCATGAAGCTCTCCTGCAAACACAGTGATTTCTGCAGGTAGTTTGATAGAGTAATTGTAGTTAGGATTAGTAAATACAGCCCCTACTCCTTCTTCTGATTTGGATGCGTCAATGTATTTTCGAATTTCTGTAATGATTGTTGAAAATTTGCATTTATTAGCCTATGGTTGGTGTTATTTCTATTCAATTGTTCTTAATTTCAATACTTGGTATGGTCCATGGAGGTGGATTAGGAATGTTTAAGGTGTTGAAGATTTCAGGTTGATTGAGCTGCAAACTGGAAAGGAATCAATGGAGTCTCTCATAGAATGGAATTGTCAATGGTTTACTTTATGCAGATGTATTGCAGAATCTTTGGGCTATTACGTTATGAAAAACAGGGTTTTCTGGGTTTGATTTGAATGCAGCAGCATATGTGATGCTGAGCTGTTTTCTTCAGATGTTCAATGGAGGTCTCCTGACTCATAGTATTAACTCTTAACCGGACTTGTGTGGAATGCTTCAAGAGTAATTCTGATAGCACAGTTTTGGATAGTGTCCAATTTTTTTAGGATATTTTTTTTGCAGAGTTGTACACTATAAAACTATGATCTAGTTTTGATCCAATTGAAGATCTATTGATCAAATTCAATATATTTGTAGCTGCACCCCATGATCTAGATGTGATAGTTTTCAATATGTTCAGACCGCTTTGACAAGTCATTTTTAGAAATGTGAAATGCTTATTCCAGTGTATTGAACTATACTTCCTGTCCTCGACACTCAACACCGGTAGTGTATGAGCCTTCTCGTCGACCTGATTTCATACTATGGCTCAAACACGTAGTTCTTCATACTCTCAAACCGCACAATACCCTCTTTATAGTGCGGGAGCGAGTTCACCAGAGATGATGGATGGGTAATTCGAAACGTAGTGAGTGTTACACAAATTCAAAAATTCCTGTTTGGAATCGAGTGGCTGTTTTCAAACAGGTGAGACTTCCTTTGGTTAACTAGATGTTGATTTCAAACCAACTGAAATACGAGTCGGCATACGTTAACATTTATTAAATATGAAATAACTTAATACTACATTCAAAAAACTTCTTTATCAAAGAGCACCGGATGTTTCATGAATCTTCAACATACAGTTTCGAAAGGTATCTTACTACACAAATTTATAACATGTACTCCAACATCAACATTGATAATTTCTACTACGACTAACAAATACTCCAGCTCATTTAACATTGATAACTCAGGACGAAATTCAAATCAATGTATGATCATTGTTCTCCAGTACACATTTACGAAAGATCACTTAAACTCAATTGGAAGAAACAAAGTCGATAGGTTTACCAGTCATTCACAAATACCCAAGCCCATAATATAACGGGGTTACCAATGCCCAAATATACCAACATCAATACACAAATACAGGAATATATCGAATGAATCATACTTTCGTAATTATTCCCTCTTTCACTATAGGATATAGTTGTATCTTGACGATTCACACTAGAAAAATAAGATTTTTCTAATTTCGCGTAATCACTCTTCCACTAACGGAGATAGTTTCATCTTGACGGTTCACACTAGAAATAGTTCAATGAGGATCTAGTCTCGTATTAATAGTTAGCTACTTATGACGTGAACGTCCAGCCATCTGTACATTGCAGGTGTGTTGCCAAAACAAACTCGTCGACGAATCTCTCTGTGTAGCGTGATATTTCGACCTCATTTATTATCGGCGTAACGTTCGCGGTGACAACTTATTGATTTTTATACCCCTGCCACTATCTTTCATCTTCGCAGATCGATAGAAATTCATACCGACATTCTTTAAATTAGGCTAATCGAGTTCGATCGAACTTCGGTTCACTCCACGTTAATTGAATTGACCTGCTTTCTGTCCAACATATGTTAAATTAGTGTGATCCACTTTTGGTTCATCACATCAATTGAGTTTTTGATCGAATATCATACTGTAACAAATATTTCGTTACATTCATATATTCATAATGTTATCTATAACATCAATAGTTTGATCTTCACATTTTCGACCATCTTACTCGGTAATCGGTATTCTAGTCACTACTGCCGATGTCTTGACAGACGCGACCAAATCGGTTCGTTTTTCGACAAAAGCCTTCCTTTTCCTGCGTGTGCTTGGCTAGAATGGTTGATATCTGGTACGTTGACCTATTGTCCTATTTTCTGAATATCTATCAATAGTAAATTTGATGAGATTGGGCTGAATATATCTTATCTCTCTCCTGGATTATGCTGTTCAGTGATGAAAATCGTTCATTTACTTGATTTGTGCTAATTGCGCTTCATGTGATTGGAGGTTATAGCTTTCGGTAGATTTTGTGCTGGCTTATTTCGGTCATCGAGGTTTATTTGATGGAATTACCTATTCCTTGGGGTATTTCCGTTATTCTCCTCAAGGTATTTTCGTCATTTATGAAACCAGAGTATCTACTCTGACTGAAATTTCAAATACCAATGATATACCATTCTCGAGCTACTTGTTGTTGCAGCGGTGTTATCTCATCGGGAGTTTTGAAAGGACAAGACAAGAGAATTGAAGTTGAGCAGTGATTACTTGGTGACACTCAGGCAGTACCCTCTCCAGGACAATTCCTCAGGTTAACATTTATTTTCTGTCTGATCTTTTTGGAGTCAAATTAATGTCTCTTTGAGAAATAATTGCGAATTTGAGAGAATTTGTTCCTCTGGCCTGATTGGTTAACCAAGTACTGCACTCATCAAATTCAATTTTTTTACAATTTTGTTCGAGATTGATCTGATAAACTCAATCCCTTTATTAATTACAAGGTCAACCAGTTATCATTCTTTCTGGATGTATCCCTTTTTGAGTCAGTACTTATCTGGCATTCTTTTTGTTGAAGGATTTGCCACCCTTCCTCGATTGAAATTAATGAATATATATTTTTCTTAGTACCATTGAAGCATATCGACAAGCTATCGAAGATGATTACCCATTGATATCTAATTTGGTATATTCTTTTGATATTTTCCTAGATAAATTGTCGATTTTTCCTCAATAATTTCCAGTTAAGGTTTGAAATAATATAAACTATTATTTCCTTCATTTTACATAATTTTGGAGCTCCATTACCTTGTATATAAATAATTTCCATACTAAAATTCAGAATAGAATATTCAGATTGTAAGGATTGTATCTGATTCGTTTCATTGTATCGCATGATCTCAAGAAACCGTGTACTGGGTGAAGGAGGTTCCATTTCTAAACAAAGTCCAGAGGCATTCCCACGTGAGCTCTAAATCCATCTGGACTCGATGGTTACAAGTCTCTACACCCTGTTGAGGACCACCTTTTCGACCAGCCACCCAAGGTACTCCTTTCAACCACAAGAACCGAAGAAGAATTGTAAATATACTCTTATATATTCCAAATATTATTTCCATATTGTCAAAAGAAAATAAAGTTGTTGATTGTTTTCCATATTTATTTTGCCTTCCGATCCAAGCTCAGTACAAGTTATATCTTTCTTTTTGGTTTTTCCTTTTGCAACCTGGCGCCAACTACTAGAATTAGTCTAGTTAACTCCTGGTTTATTTGATTATTAGCAAGGTAATCAGTAATAACTAATAATCATGCCTAGGTTGAGCTTACTCACTCTCCCCGTAACAAACTGAGCAGCCTATCAGCAACCAGTGTTGACACCCCAAAATATTGAAATATTCAATTCACCTTTTCAAACTCTGGGGGATTACAATACTCAGAAATGTTGTATGTTTGACATACTGAATATCTTTGTTGTTGAGCTGTAATTGAGGCAAATTTTCTTTGGGTCTTTCCATAAAGTGAATACAGTTCGTCTTGCTCTCAGATATCCTTAGGCCTGATAATGCTGACCAATTTTCTAGTTTATAAATGAAATTTTGTAAAAATCCGTAAATAGTTCCAAAATGTTTGCCTTTGCTAAAGACAACAAGATCATCTGCGTAAAGTCTAGCTTTCAAAGGGGCTGCACAGTCATCGATGATACTGTTGATTGCAATCAAAACGAGAGTAACACTCAGCGGAGTTCCTTGGGGGACTCCATCATCTTGATTTCTTTTGGAGGAGAGTGTTTCATTAACACGAACTCTGAAGTTCCTGTTACTCAGGTAGTTTGTAATGAATTTCAATGAATTTCCAACTATTGACTATTCATGAAGTTTTTTCATCATTGAGTGTCGCCATACCGTATTATATGCTCTTGATATATCAAAGAATATTGCAATGCACTCTTGGGAGTTAGCAAAAGCTTCGTGTACATCTGACTCAAGGTCAACTAGATTGTCGAGAGTGGATCTCCTTGTGGGATGATGGGTTTACGATTTTCTGAGGTCCATATTGGTCTTCTATTAATTTTTTTTCCATTATTTTACACATAGCACAGTTCAATGAGATTGGTCTTTACGGATCTGTTAATGATTTCGGTTGTCCTGTTTTAAGAATAGGTACTATGATTGATTTTAACAGTATATGCAGGAATACGTTCCTAGTCCATATGACAATATAAATTTTCAGCAGTATTTCTCTGGCATTCTGGGGCAGAATTTTCAGGAAAATAATGGGAATGTCATCTGGGCCTGGTGTAGAATTTTCAATTCCTTCTAGGCAGTCCGAAAGTTCTTTCATTGGATCCTCACCGTTTTCTCGTATGACAGGGGAGTACCCTCTTCAAATAGTTTTCGGATTGTGAACTATGATGTATAAGTTTCGTTCCTTGAATGTTGTTGAAGTGTTGATGATGAAGCATCTGCTTTGTCTTGTGGGGAGGTAAGTGGGGATTCATTGTAATATATATAATTAATCATGGAGTGGTTACGAGTTTCAGATATTCGCTTAACCATTTTCCAAACATCTTCAATTCAGCTACGAATTCCCGCCAGCATTTGCGTCTGTTCATTTCCATTGTATATCTTGCTCTTGCCCTCAGACGCTTGAATTCAGTCAAATTTCAGGGGTTTTGTGACATTTGAAAGTGTTGAATGCCTTTTTTGAAAACTTTACTACAATCTGACATTCGTCATTTTAAAAAGGAAGGGCAACATATTTGTTTGCCGCTTTCGTAATGGTCTGACAAAATTTCTCAATCATTTGTTTCATGTCCATTTATTCAGTATCTGATAAAATGGGATCATTTTCGATATATTTCACGAAGTTGGTCCAATCTGCTTATTTTAAACGCCATCTGGGGTTTACATTATAGGGTTTATGATGATTCTCATTGTTTATAATTATTGGAAAGTGATCGCTTCCGAATAGTCCGAGGAGTACCTCCCAGTCAAGAGAAATGGATAACTCGGATTCACAAAGGGTTAGATCAATTGATGATGAATCTCTATTTGTAGAGTTGAACCTTATGACTCTTTCGTCGTTCAGTATATTGAGTTTTAGGTTGTTGATGACTCTCCCAATTCTTTGTCCCATTACTGTGATTTTCTCAAATCTCCAAATATGGTTGTGCGAATCGAAGTCACGAACAATCAATCAACATGAAGAAATTTGTTTGAACAGTTTGGTGAATTCGTCTACAGTTTTATCCTGACTCTGAGGAATGTAGATGTTATAAATATTCAATTTCATTGGCCGACAGGTGACAACCGCAATCGCTTCTAAGTTTGTGGTCGAAGAAATAGTCTGCACCTCCAATGTATTCTTAGTATAGATATCTACTCCTTCACTGGCATGTTTCGTGTTTTCTCTATTTTTGAAAAAACATGTATAATTTGAAAGTTTGTGTGTTTTCTGTTTATGGAAATGTGTTTCCTGTAGACATATTATGGATGGATCATAGTTATAGTACTCATTGAGATTTCACTGCAATATCGAGTTGAATGTTAATTGAATGGATTAATTGAAACGAAAAGTTTGAATTAGAAGAGTACCTGTGATGAGTCACTGTCCTCAATTTCGGTGGATTCAGCTGCTAATCGTTTCCTGATTTTGTTTTGAATATTTGAACATCTTGGTTTGACTTTACCTTCATTTAAAAGAGGACACATTTGATCATCTATGTCCTCTGTGTAATTTTTTGCTGCGCTCAGGGGGTCTAGCTGGATTCAGGAGATTCTTTATTCTTTATCCTAGATTCTTTATCCTAGGCAGTTTTGATTTTTTCAACCCGTATGTCTGTGTTTGGTTTAATGAATGGTTTTTCTTGATTCAATGATTGTGTGGGAGACGTGGCTATCTCAGAGATGTTACGTTTTTTAAAAGAGTTGTGGTATAGATTCGAATCGGTTGGTAGCTACTTATGATTTTTAGGGTGGTTGTCATTGTGGTATTTAATGGTATAGTACTGGGTTCTGTGGAAGATTCATTTTTGTTGTTATTGGATTTTAGAGTAGATTTGTTGGTAACCGTATTTGGATAATTTGCGGACAAGTGCCCATCTTGCTTACTTGCTTATATTTGAAGCTTAGATGATTGTCTGGTGAGAAAAAGATTCGGTATGGATTTTCTTCGAAAGATATTACAATAGATAGCAACAGGAGAAGTGTAAGTTTGTCGGCTGAAACTCCGAATATTTCTGAACTTGAGATTGGAGGCACTGATTCTCAAGAAGAACGATAGAGATACCAATTTCAAACCTAACTTACTGAGTTTGGTTTCTAGCAATTCGTAAGGGGCATACGTTCAATAAGGTCAGTTTTTTGCTGGCCGTAATTAATTTTCCAGCTGAAGAATTTCTTGGAAAACTAGTGGTACACCACTAGTTTTCCATTAGCTTTGGTGAGAAAGTCGTTTACGATTGTCCCACTGGAAATATATACACAAATTCTGTTGTTTAAAATGCGTGGAGAAAAAATAATTTTTCTTGGGCCGATTTTATTTCCTAAGGCGGAAAGGAAGTCTTCCAGTTCAGTGTTTTCTAGGGAGTTGAATAAGATTGCTTGTAGGTGCTATCGTTCGACTGAATGTAGTTGAGAAAAGTCTTGAAGCATTCTGGGTACTACTGTAGTCAGAAGTATGATATGGTATGGTATCACAAATATTTTGAAATTTGGATTCTGCTCAAAAATAACAAATTTCTGCGGTCTCTGATAAGCATGTTTATAGGTTACTAGTCAGAACCGTAGTCTCCGATACAAAATTATTGAGTATAGTACAATGAATGGCATGGGTGTATATAATGAAATGAATGGTAATTTATATTATAATAATTCTCACACAAAACAAACACATTACGGGTCAACTTTGCAATAATTCAAAACAAACCATATACATAGACAACATACCGTGAACTATCAGTTGCTTTCTGTTATTAACAATTAAACAATGAACGTGAGCTGTCGGAATGAATGTGAGCTGTCAGTTGCGTTTTATCAAAACATGTCACTACTATCACTGATATTTTGCCCCTTTTATTATTATTTCCATTGATGAAATATCATATTTCAATACTTTTTATCCTATTGATAACGAAGACCAATCACTTGATTCATGGCTGCAGGAAGCTTCGGCAGGTTCAGTTGGAGTTTGGGTCTGTATATGTCAAAGATTATAATATCTTTCTGAACATTTCTCACAATTTATGAAATAGCAAGTACTTATACTTCGTGTTCGGAGCTGAGATAGTTGAAACATAACTTCAAACGTTTGTTTGTTTGTTTGAAATTATTTGGGATTATTCAGTTTTGACTGTTTGATTTGAACCTTTTTAAACCTACTCGATTTATGTTACAAAAATGATAGAAAGATCATCAAATTGTAGAGTTTCGTCTGAAAATGATGTAGACTCTCACTCTTCCGAAGCAACGGAATTCAGTTTATTTGTAATTGGAAAACTGATAAGGGTATCACTATATTCTGTTGGTTTTCTTGAGATTTTTAGTGACCACTGATGCTTTTTTACATGATCCACCATATATTCGTGTATAGAGCACATGAAGTTCCTTTTTCGATACAATGCGTTGGTATGATTATGCAAAAATATACGCTCATCAGTATAAATATTTTTCATATTATGATGATATTGTTTTAAGTCATTTTAAATTTGCAATCGTTTCTATAGCCAAACCTCTTGAGGTGGTTCTGATATAATTTAATTGATAAATATTATTGACATTATGAAATCACTCACTCAATTCCTTGGGGTGTTTGAACCCTTCGTTTTGATCACGAATTCGAAGTTTCTACAAACAATAGCATTAAGGAATATATAACAAATATCAAATAGCTCCACCCAGAGTCCGTCTCATTAGATTCTGCAAAGAGCGTTATTTATAAACATCATCAACAGAGTTTATGCCAATGCAGTTCAGTTCAATTCAAATACTATTTTTGAATTGGTATAATAGTCTGATTTTCATCAGCTTCTTGATTTGATTTCACTTCGCATAAATTTTTTTCACGGGATGATTCGTGATTATATTTTATATTGCTTCAAAAACCGAAAATATATTTGATTTTCAACATCTCATACAAATTTTCATGTGGCGTTTCATTCAATAGAGAAAAATCTTGATAAATTATCGAAATAACTAATTTTATTCGTATGAATCATAGTGAGATTTCATTTTTATTATAAGTATTTTTCCAAAAATACCTTATCTATATTCCTAATAACCCCTTACCGTACGACAATGAATCTGGAAATATATAATTCCAAATTATTATTTTTCAAATACGTTGAGTTTTTCGATCAATAAGATGATTTGCTGATTTGTAATCTTTCATTTTTAGGTATTCTCATTCTGTTTCTTTCTATCGAGTCCAAGCTAATGATCTTATTATTCAATTCAGGAAAATTTGAAAGAATTATATCACCTACCTTTACCGCATTGAGTCTTCCACGAAAATCATCGCTATTATTCTCCACATAAATCTGATATAGTCCTGTATCCGACATGCTGTACCTATCAATAAATCGTTTTGGTATGTTTTCATTACCTGTTTTTGTTGGTTTTCGTCTAGAGGTTTCAATCCGCTTTTTTCATTAACGTATTCTGCAATTTTTTATGCTCTTTTCATATTAAACATAGTATTGGAACCTATTATTGGTGATACTGTATCCATATATGTTGACACATGAGGAGGAGTTGAGCTAGGAAGTGGTTCGGGGGGTTCACCCCCATCCACACTAGACATCACTTTTTAGTTTCAAAGAACTCAATACACACTATGTTATCGAGCATCAGATTTGAAATAACGGAGCTGATACGAATGAATTTGTTTAAATAAGATACTCTGAGGAACACTTCCAACACATATGAAGTTTATCACAGAACTTTTGACAAATGTAATAGGATGTAACTTCTTCCTATTTCCTTCAAATTTGTTGTTCATCTGTATATTCTGACATGTACTTATAAATCTTATTTCTGCTTCTTATTAATTTCCTTCATTTTCTTTACCAAACCTTTGATTTCATATTTATTCTCCTCATTCTTTTCATTTATGAGTTCCTTTGATACGGTTTTATTGCTTTCTACTTCATCCTAAACATTTTCAACTAAATATTGAATAATGAAATATGGAAAATGAGAAATGGAAATTTTCTATGTTTTTTACCACTTTTATTCGTAACTGAAGTTACTGCAGTTTCGTCCTATGAGGACATTCTCAAACTATCACATTACACTTTGAAAATGTTCTCATAGGACGAAGCTGCCAGTAACTTTAGTTACGAATAAAAGTGGTAAAAAACATAGAAAATTTTCATTTCTCATTTTTTGGGGATGATCTCTTACCACGTAGTAACGGCTATATTCATTAGTTCAATAATGAAATACCTATTCCTGATGAATATAGAGACTACTTGGTTCTGCCGATTCATAAACAAGGAAGAACTGAAAATTATGAAAATTCTTATCGACCCATCTCGCTTGCTTCCTGTATATTGAAAACTTTGGAAAGAATATTGAAGAACAGATTGAAACATTGGTTAGAAAAAGCATCAATATTACCTGTATCTCAATTTGGATTCAGACGAGGCAGATCTACTCAGGAAGTGCTATGAATATTCATAAAGGCTTTACGGAAAACAAAACCACTACAACAGCATTTTTAGATATTCAAGCAGCCTATGATGATGTTCAATTGAATTTAATTCCTGAAAAACTTGTAGAAATCAAAATCCCTAGAAATATATGTGAGCTTCTGGTTATATTATTTTCAAAAAGACAAATATATTTGAAGTATTCTGAGTCCTCTTCTGTATATATTATATACAAGAGATTTAGAAGAATTGAAACAGACTCTCAGATAATACAATTTTCAGAAGACGAATTTTGTTGGTAACAAAATTCGTCTTCTGAAAAATCACTAGAAAACTTGACGAGATAGATGGAAAATGTAAATAAATTGATGGACAAAAACGATTTGACGATTTTAGAAAAAAAAATCAGATTTGCATATTCACCAGAAAGAGAATACAATTTCCATCTCATACAGAATCTGGACCATGGGTCCTTCCAATTCAACCACCAGTCAAATACTCGGGTATAATCCCAGATAAATCTCTGACATGGAAACATCACATAACTCACATTCGATGGAAATCAGAATAGAGTATTAATATCCTTAGAGCCTTATATGGAATAGAATGGGGTGCATATCCAAATATCGGCCTAATATTTTATAGAGCATTCATATGTTCAATATTAGATTATGGATGTATATTTTATGGAAGTACCGCAGATACCCACACGAAGAAATCAGAAGTTGTAAGAAATAAATGCCTGAGAATACGTCTGGGGTATCTTCCGTCCACGCCAATATAAGTTATGGAAGCCTAAGCTAAGGAACCTCCATTAGACCTGAGAAGACAACTGCTCAGTAACAAACTTGTGACAAGAAACAAAGCAAAATCTTCAAATTCGATTCCCAAACTTTATCAACTTACAATTTCCACACTTACTCATCGATACTGGCAGAAAAAGAAAACGAATTCGTTGGTAGAAAGTTTTACCAGATCGTCCACTTATGACAAAACGATCTGCAAAACCTATATCCTTCCATACTGTACAGAAGTTTACGACATAATATCCCTTGAGTTTGAAGTGAATTATATGGGAAGAAATAATATAAGATGTGAGCGAGAGTTCTCAGAAATAATCAAGAGGCTGTGGCCAAATGCAGATTATATCTACACAGATGGATCAAAAATATCGAAAAAAAAACAGGATTTGCGTTTTATCATTCAAACACCAAATAATTCAAAATGTATATACTTCCAAACGAAGCATTCATCTACACTGATGAAATGAAAGGTGAAAGATGAAAGGCATACTTCTGGCAATGCAATATATTCTGACACAAAACTGCTTTCAGTCAATAATTTTCACTGATAGCAAGAGTGTCGTGGATCGGCTAAACAATTTCCGAAATATCAATCAGTTTTCAGAATTGGAAACAGAAATCGCCAGAGCCCATAAATCAATTCTTTCACAAAATAGAAAGGTATCTATAATTTGGATAAAAGGACATTCTGGAATAAAAGGAAATGAGGTAGTAGATAAACAAGCAAAACAAGCTACTGAAACAGGAGAAGAAACCATTTACAACTTTATTTCACATATCGATTTGAATCGAATTTATAAGAAAGATTTGAATGAAATTTGGCAAAAACAATTCAATGAATCACAGACAGGTAAAAAATTTCAACAACTCTTCCCAAAGATTACTGGAAATAGATGGTTTGAAAAAGAGAGCGACAGAAAATACATAAATACAATACACCGTCTACGATCAAATCACCAGCCTACAAATTCGCAATTGGATTAACCGATAATCCTCTATGCTCATGTGAAGCATATGGAGATCTCAATCACATTAGGTTGGAGTGTCCGCTCCACATCCACAGTATAAACACCCTTTACTCTGAATTGAAATCTCCTAATATTTCTTTTCCAATAAACTTAAATTGTAGGTTAACCTCAAACAATAAAAATATATACAATTTATTATACACTCATCTAATAAGATGCAAAATCAAGGTATAAATGACTGTAAATATAGTTATAGTACTACTTACAATATATTCAAAATGTAAACGGAAATTGACTCATATCATGTACAAATGGATTGAAAGGAAAAGAAATCTATATAAAGCAATATAAACATTAGAAAAAAAATTAGGAGAAAAAAATGCATGAAACAAAAAGCAAAAATTGATCAACAAAAACAAATACTCATTCAAAAAGAAATATTGGAAACAAGAAAGGAAAATGAATAAAAATGAAACCCTATTCAAAAAAAAACATATGAAAATTCGAAAAGCAGAAGTTGAGGAAGAAAAATCTATGCTCGAGCTACGAATCAATGTTACTTTCAAATAAATTTTCATTAAAATAAAACAGTCTGGCTAAATGGTTCTACCAAAGCCAAAAAATTCAAATCACACACACACACACACACACACACACACACACCCACACATACATTCGTCAAAACTATTAAAAATAAATTGAGTGATATTTCAGGCATAGAAGAAATGAAAGATACTATCAAACAACATTTAGTCAACCAACCTAGCATATGGTCCTATAGCCCAGAGAATAATATAAATTCTTTCGAAGATTTTGAAAATTTATTTATCAAACAGTATTGGGGGGAAAATGCTCAACTGAAAGTTAGGAACAAACTACAATTTGGCAAATTTAATGGAAATGAAAGTATTAACTATATTAATTATGCTATACAATTATTTGCTGTAGCCCAATATTTAAAATTTTGTATGAGGGAAGGAGAAATAGTTGAAAATTCAAGCAGGCATTTCAGACAAGAAGTTTTTGAAATAATAAATATGCACGAGATAAAAATTATGGACAGATTTTGCGAATATCTTTCGTGATTAGAAAGAACACTATTTTACAGATACAGGAATAATTACCAAAATAGATACACAAACTCATTTCCACAAATACACAATCTTAATAACACAAGGAACATGAACAACAGATATACAGGAAACAGCAGTGGCGGATTTACCAGCAGGCTGAGTAGGCTCAAGCCTAGGGCGACAAATTTTAAAGGGTAGCAGATTTGGTTCATGAATTTTTTATTTCGAGTTACAGAATTGAAATAAATCATTATATACACACAAAATACGAATTTCAGGAATTGAAGAGAAATTAAAATATTTGATAAAAATTGAAATATAGTCCTATGTACAGTGCTAAATTCTAAATATCTCAACATCTCTACATGAACAATTGCTAAACGCCTCAATAAGTAAACTTAAATGATCATGAATTTTTAGAATATTTCAATAGCGATTCGATATTATAGTCAAAATTGAGTTATTTTTTTATATTTTCTTCATTGATAATTGCTATAATTTTTTCTCCGTGTATCTAATAGTTATGATATTTACTTACACAATTCAATCTTGATATGATATCGATGGTTTAATCATGATTGCTGCAGCAAATTTGCAAATTGCCAAATTCAAATTCAGAAATTCATTTCTTCATGTGTAAAAATACTGACTTGAATTGACATATTCTTATTGAATGAAAAAGTAGTTCAATATCTTATAGAGTTATAGTCTTTCGGTTTGAATTATTCGAAAAACTGATATTTGGACGACTGCGACTTGGCAATAAAAACATTTCCTCCACAAAGTATTGAGTAAGACAATTTTCTAATCATAAAATTGATACATTTCATCAGTTGATTATTCTATTTGTAGTAGAAAAAAGTTTGGAA
>WOGR01004139.1:1435-15053 GCA_015342045.1 Leptinotarsa lineolata | reverse complement strand
TTAGAACTAACGAGGTCTTACCTTTTAAAGTTTGATTCCTGTCACGGGTTGGACGATAGGAAGTGCAAATCGATCGTCCACACAGCGGTCGATTTAGGTGTTTTAAAATGTTGGCACTTTGACGCTCACACTCTGAACTGTGCAAAAAATCATAGATATCTGTTTAAAATCTGTTTTTCCGTTAACCAGCTGTCGCCTCCCTACGAACGACAACTCTCAAAAGTCGAAAGTTGTGCTAGCTTAGAACTAACGAGGTCTTACCTTTTAAAGTTTGATTCCTGTCACGGGTTGGACGATAGGAAGTGCAAATCGATCGTCCACACAGCGGTCGATTTAGTGAGTGGAGCACCCGAGTCAACCCGACTGGCTACTCTAAGGCCTTATTTTTGGTAGTCATAGAAAAAAAATTTTTATCAGTTGCTTGCTTGGAAATATTTCATTAGGTACCTAACTTTTTACTAAATAAAAACCACCTGGTTTTCCGGGTTTTAATCTTATTTCAATAACTTCTAGTTGATATGGGCTGATTTCCATTGTACGTTTTTCCAAGTTTCCCTTCTATTTCCAAGTTTATCGAAGTAGAAAGTGTTCTAACGGACTGTCAAATATTCAAACAATTCCAACTTCAATATTCCCCATCATTTCGTTTTTATGATATCTGCCGAGGGAAAACTTCTTAATAGGGATGAAAATACGGAACACTGTCAAATATTAAAAACTTTGTAATTGATTTCCAGAGCGCAATTCCAGAAAAGTTTGACTTGCAACAATGGCTACCTACAAACTCGAGAAGATATTATTAGCCATTACTTTTTCTTTTATACTTCTAGGAGATTTTTTCAGGGATCTGAATCAATATGTATGAGTTGTACGATCCAGATGAAAGAATCACTCAGTGTGTTGAAACTAATGACTAATTATTAGATGAAATAGGGTGATAATATATTTTATAATGAATAGAATTCCATATTGTTTCTGGAAGGGAAATATTTTTGATATAAAATTTTACGAACTACAGAGGTTATAATGTTGATCCTGAAAGTTTTGTAGTGTCTAAAGAAAAAAATGATCAATCCAATGCAAATGTTTTGACTATGAAAATTAAACCATATACCTCACCAAAAAACGTTTTCTTGAGATCCAAAAGAAGCGCTGCTGCCAAACACTAGAACTTCACTCTTTTCTCGACGCGCGTTTCACCAGACAAGTTTGTAAAATCGGAAGATGAACTCCTTGTTTTGGATGTATTTTACGCCAGAGCTTCCAGTTATCTTGAAATGATTTCCGAAAAAGTCGTCAAGTAATGAGGAAGCAATATGGGATGATTTTTCTAAATGTTCCAATAAATTCAAAATTGAACAAGAAGACATTCAGGCAAATTGGATACATCCATTAAATTCAATATTGAATGTATTGAAATATGTTTAGTTAAAAATCTCATCAGTGATACAGAACTAGAAGTCATGTGAACCAGTATAATCAAGCTAAGTGAACAATCTCAATAAGTTAGCTTTGCTGGCATCGTAGCATAACATTTAAAGTTAAAAAAGCATAATTAAACTTTCAGTTCAGACATATTCATCACAATGATCTTGTATAAACTCAGAATCTGCTGACACGTAATAAAAACTACTGAGGCGTCCAATTCGTCAGTAACTTGTATTCATGAACACTGCCTAGTAATCGAACTTCGGAAAAAAAATTTCGTTTTCAGAACCCAAAAAATTCACTTGAAAACTTTCATCTGAGTAGTAAATTGCTATACTTCTACTGATCTTATATCGGAATCACACTCTTCAAAATACAATTTGTGATGATTCTTCCTGTTCGTGGAGTAGAATTGACAAACAATAATTTTTTAAGAAATTTTAATGGTTTCTCTCCAAAATAGGAGATCAAAATACTTCAAGTTTTAATGCATATACAGTATGGAAATTTATGATATAGACATCTCCACAGTAGGAAGATATTTAGAAAATCCTCGGACAGATCAATTTTGTTTTTCATGAAAGCTTTTCACTCACGAATCAACTGTTTTAAAATTTTCAAATTGTACAAGAGGTCTAGTTATACTTCTTTTGAAAAGCATTTCCAATCTCTATTCGAGGGTCTCCATTTTTTTGAATTAACTCGAGGCATATCCACAAAAAACATTTGAAATAATTAAAATTTATTAAAGTTACAAAACCGCAGAATAATCATCAAGTAAATTTTGTTGGAAAGATTTAAGACTGTTTTATACTATAGCATTATATTACTTTCAAAGTTAAAACTTATCTGAAATCAGATTTGATACGGAATATACGTCTACGTCTAGATTTTCTAATATTTTTTTTTCAGTTCAGAAAAATGGCATTTCGGAACTGAAGACGAAACGAAACTATTTATTTTTGTAAAAAATTTTATTGGTTTCGCAGGTGATAGTAAAAACTGTAGCAAAAAATCATCGTGGCCTTTATTGAATACCATTCGTTGGAAATCGCTAATGATGGGAGTTTGAAATTGTAGTAGTAATTTTTGAAGTACGTTATTTAACCAAAACTCATCGTATAATCATCCTGATTGATGATTGGATATGATGATATGGCTCGAATACAGACATATGTTATTCTGTTTCGTGAAAAGTAGCCGGAATTGTCCCGAATTTAATACAGAACGGTCACTAAAATCGAGAGATTGCCCAGAAGAGGGCATTATTTCTATACTAAACCGAAAACATTATTGCAAAAGTTAACAAACTAAGCCCTAACAAAATTATTTCGACACCAGAGTTATGTGGAGATGGCTTGATTTCATGAGTGAATTTTGAGGGAAAATGATGACAAAGGTAAACCAATATGGATTATTGCTAACCTATATATTTTTATTTGGACATGTAGAAACATGTAGAATTGTAGAAACTAGTTTCTCTGGATCCAATAATTATATACAACAAGAAAAAAATTAATGTGTCACAATTCGAACAAGTTGACCTGATTTTTTAAAGCGATCTGACCAGAGATATCTATTTGGAATTTATACATAGCTTATATTTATACTAACAAATTGTACAAGATCCTGATCCATTTGATACCACATGCCACCGTATTTTAGTGTTTCTGTAAGAGAATATCCAACTACAGTATTATCGGATACATGAATAGGTAGGTCGAAAGTGGCGTTGCAATAGCTAACGAGATCACCTGACTTCACCCAATAGATTTTTTCCTATGAGGCCTTCTCAATGCCAATAATAGCAGAAAAGTGAAAAAATACTCTATAGATGTTGGAAGACGCCAGAAAAGAATTTTATTAGCTAGAATGTGATCGAGAAGTAAAAATGATATATTTTGAGCATCCTACTAATTAACGTGTTATAAATCGTTAAAAAATTTGTTTTCCGTTAACCAGCATTAGAGTTAGAGATATTCATAATATACAATGTTGTATTTTCAATTGGAGCATTGAGAACCCATGTAATTTCGTAGTATTGCTAAAAATAGATTATTACGAATAAAATTCCTCTGACTGTTTTTTAACTGAATTTTTCACTATAAATTTACAGTAATTAAAATGCTTTTATTATCATTGAAAAAAGAGAGAAATAGAATTTGAAAAACTTTCCAAAAAGTTGCAACTCAAATGACTGAAATTTGATTTATAAAAATACTTCAAGAAATTATCCAAGAAACATCAGGTTGTTTCAAAACTTTAGTCAGTTTTGATGAGTCTATTTCAAACGGTAATATCTCAGTGAATACTTACTCAATTTAATCGAAATGAGCAACATTTGTATCAGTATACTTTTGCTCATGTAACACAAGTCGATTAATTTCATCAGCATAAAAATTGAGTTCTTAGGATTCGATGAAGTCGACGAAGGCTCTTTTTTTCCCGATCCTGATTGGTGAAGGTTCTACCGGTGGCTAAAGTAGTCGGTTGGCTAAAGGTCTGGGAAATATGGTGGCTGAGGCGGAACTTCGACGCTCAATTCATTAAATTTTCGGGCGGTGATTTCTGAAACGTGCGGACGAGCGGTGTGATGGATCAGGATCTGACCTCTTCTGTGCCGGCTGCTGTTAATGCAATTTTTGTTACTACATTTCGTCAATTTCCTCACAACACAACTCTGATATGATAGACTGGCCCATTTGCAGAAAGCTATAGTGAATCACATTAGCAGGTGATCACCACACAACTTTCATGGTCTTTTTCAGTGGGTTTTCGTCTTTGGGAAGTGCCTTGGTGGCTCAACAGTGTCCAAACTATATCCTGAACGTCTTCTGTTGTCGTAGAGGATCACCTTTCAATCACACGTAATAATACGACTAAAAAGGTATCGTTTTGGTTGCGCAAAAGCAAAGAAGAGCAGATCTGACGATCGTTCAAATAGTAAGGAACCCACTTTACCAGCTTTTCGACCTTTCCAATACGTTTCAAACAATCAAAAACAGCATGAGACTTGACGTCCAGTTCTTTCGCCATCCCGCGCACCATTTTTGTCTTCACCAGGAGAACAGTGCGTTCATTAACATTATTATTGGCAAATGCCTGTTTGATTTTTTGGGCCGTTTCGGCAGCGCTTCGGTTCGTAGAAAAAAATTGACTGAAATTCGCTCAACGACATCATATAGTTGTGTCATAAAGTTTACTTTATATACTCACAGCGAAAGGCAGCTCGGTTGATAGCTGAATAAAAAAATGTCTGGCGCCGCTAGAATTTGATTCTATGAAACCCAGAAAACAATGAGAATGACAAAGCCTTATGAAATGAAAGTTAAAATCCCCAACAATAGTTTATTACTTCGATAATTTTCATTTATGGATTAGACTGATGGAAATATACAATGAGCTTTATACAAAATCTGGGATACTTCCCTGGACAAATATGAATGTTCTTTTAATTACATAAAATATATAGAAATAATACAAATTGATACCTTTTATTTAGCGAGCTTCGGAATCAGCTCTGCCTTTCACGGTGTATTGGTGGTGATGAATGTGTATAGTGGATTTGTCAAACAGGGAATTCATTGAAGGATGTACTTCTAACTGAAATAGAGACTAGAGCCAAATGCATCAGCTGCTGTTAGTGGGATCAAATCTGCTTCTGTATTCTGAACACTTCGATAGAACTATACATCAGGCCTGGATTATATCTTTGGAGATTGGGATATTGCTACGGTTCGAGAGTACTGGTATAGTTCAGTTACAACATGGAGCTGCTGAACAGGACCTCATGGCACCCATGTTAAACATTTCGATATCAGACTCAAAAAGGGGACTCCAGAAATAAATAATTTTCTCCTCAAAATACAGGGTGGAAAGATCATCAAGCCCCAATGGAAAAACCCTCTGAAATAGGTTCAGTTACAACCAATTTCGACATACAAAAAAAGTCGAAGGACGAAGGAAAGCTTACGAGATTTAAATACTGAAATTACTTACCTCTTGGGTTTAGAGGGTAAACTTGCGACCAACATAAGCAAAATAAACACCAAAGTCAAAATCTACATGAGCATATCCTCATCGCAAAACAATAATTCACAAGGAAGCCAGTGCTTATGACTCGCCGGCAAAAACATACTTTTTTTTGGAAAAAACTCAGCGCAACCTACAGCGCATTCTGACAGGCATACATTTTGAGTCTGCTTTTCACGTCGAAACTGTGATGTCATACAAAGTAATTTAAGCTTTATTATAAATGGAACTATTTTCAGACGGGTTGAGATTTGAGTGGAAAATATAAAAATTTATATATATGGATGTTTTTAAAGGAAGAAGAACGTTTCAATGCCAAGAAAGTCAACCCACTGTCAGAAGGACTACTAGAAAAATAGAATAGTTGTTCCAACCCGCCAGATGGCATGCCTAGGAGTTTACGTTTCATAGTGTCGAGTAGCAACGATCACACCGACTGTAGAGCGATGATGAGATCAGCACACACTAACAGACCTGCTCGCTCATACAAATCCTACTGGTAATGTAATCTGTAGCAGACAACATTAATAGAAGTTTTGTGTGCTCTACATAGTAGTTAGAGTAAGATTATATGGCATCTTGAAGATAGGTAATAAACATAACAAATCTTCCACAACACTACTTATTCCTTTTTTCCTTTTCAGAGATTGGTGGAGCATTATTACGGTCCACATATAATAAAATGAATACCCGGTTATCTATATATGATGTGAATCTATCCATTGAATGAAAAATATAAGCATAACTCACTTTAGTTCATGATTAGGTACTGTTAGTTGAATATGGTTCAAGTTGATCAAGTGAAACATAGGCTACACCTTGAAAGAAATAGCATTTGATTAGGATAGAATACTGCATGATGAAAGAAAATGCTACAAAGTGATGAGCTGATAATAGGCAAAAAATTAAATTTGGAAAAAATGAACAGCATGAATGTATAGACTACAAAATTCTTTATCGATCAGTGTATACCACGACAGAATAAATATTAATTGACATCTGGAGCTACAAAACACATGATATTGAAACGGACACAAAACTTTTGAAACAATCCAATATTTTCAGAAACCTATTTCTGGTATGGAAATATAGATTTTATTCTATCACAGATTTCTACACTGTGTAACATGGAATATCTTATTGATTTTCATAACCTGCATTTGAAATAATCTAGTTGATCAGACTGAGGATGAACGATATCGCAACTGCACAAAATTTCTTCAGCCTCTCGAATTCATTTCGTGGCCGGGCGCCACGAAGTTTTTTCGACGCGTCCCTTCCAGGAACGCCCGTTCCGTGTCGTCGATTCCATCGTCGTCAAACTCCGTCGGGTTGGCCTTTGAAAGTGGACAGTGTTCACTTGTTTATTCAGTAGGAAGTTCCTTTTTGAGTATTTGCCGGTCTATACGAACGTCCATCGGTCATTTCATTTTCGGCATATATTATGTTTAAACAGGGCGTTTTCGAAGGGCGATTGATCTCCTCAAGTAAAGGGAATTCTTTATTTTTATTGGAAATACAGATATCCAGAATGAATACTGAAAAAGTTGTTTACGGCCAGAGAGAGGTTGGTATTATGCAGGGACGGATGCAGTATCCAGGATTTGGACAATGATTAACACAGAAGCACCTGTGATGATAATGAAAACCGATATGGTAATAAATACCGATATAGAGATATATTCATGTCAAAAAAGTACCGGAAAGTGATCAATGAAACGCAAAATATGTATAATAAAAGTATTTCAAAAAGAATGAAAACAGTCCAATAGAATGAAGGATACTGTAGGACTTTTTCCTACAACTATTTGGTTTAGAAACATTTTATTTCTGTATATTTTTATTCAATATAATGAAATTTTGTTAGGAAATTACCTTTTCTCTCGAGCAGTCGTCCAAAATATCTATCTACTTAAGTTTTTATGTTAATTCTTTCATTTAATTTTAATATTTTCGTAATTTCATATCGCGTATTTTTAGAGTTATCTCATCTGGCGAAACGAAAGTTTATTGCCTAAAGAAAAGGATGGACTTTGGACGACACCAGGTTATATTTAGGACACTGTTCTGTGTACTCATCGAGTTTAATTAGGCCTTTGACCTGTCTTGACTATATTATCTATTACCCCGACGATTGTCAGTGATGAGATTATTATTGAGTGTTACTTGGAACAAATTTTTCAAACGATACATTCATTATGTTCTGGGACCTCGCCCGGGAATTATCTGTTATTCTAAAATCCTATCGAGAACTAAAAAATCTCTCCGAAGTCACCTCGCCACGAGGTTACACTGTTATTTTCTGTTTGTCAATGTGTTGATGAACGATGTGTCCATCTAAATGATAATTCACCTATCACTAGTCCTGACAATACTTATAAACATGTGCTTCAGAAATAAACATAAATACAGCACTGAAGATATAAAGCCTGTGCGTGATGGTGTATATACGATACAATGCATTGTTATTTCATTCACAAAAACTCATCAAAGTAATACAATTAACTTACATCTAGTAATCCCGATTCTTCATATAGTGTATCACTTGGATATCTCGAGCTCTTAGATAGTATCGTTTCTTAATGACCAAATCCACCAATCTTTCCACTAATCTGGTCTTTTCCGAAGAATTTCTTCTCTCAAACGCCACATAACGTTAAGATAATATTATTTATTTACCTTTCCACCTTCTGGCAAAAATTCCAAGTGCACAACACTGCGGTAACCGAAAAAACAATTTTCAATATCACCTTCACTTTTGATCGACTTTGTCAAACTTTTTTCGGTTTCGGCTCAGTTGGAAGGCGCCAGTCCAAAGCTTGTTGATTTGTTCACATATCAAATTCGTTAACCCATGTCATCGTCACCAGTTACAATGCATTTTATGAATGTGGGGTCGGAATTGATTCGTTCTGAGATGTCATCAGCGACCTTTATGCGATTTTTGCAGAAAATTCAGGTCTTTTGGCACTAGTCCCGGCAACCCGTTCCATGACTAAAATATGGTTAAAATAAATTGAAGGACGATTTTCAGTCACCATTTCTCTTACTTTAGTGATGTTGAGTTCAATTGAGGATGTTGATGGCCGGTTAAAGCGATGCAAATGTTCCACAGCATCTCGTTCTCTTTTAATCGCACTGTAGCACTCACGACCACGTGTTTTTGATAGAGTCGATTCACCGTCAGTCTTATGCAACATTTTCAGCGTTTCGGCACACGAAATCCCATTTTCAATGCAACGGTTTAAACAAATTCTTTGATCGATATTTTTATCCACAATTAACAAATTGATCACTGTAAATAAACTGAATGGCGGGTTGCGCTCAAACTCCGCGTGAGTATACTGGACAGTTGTGGTGCCGACTTGGCTAAAAAAATAATTTCAACAATCCCTTCACATAGGCTTCTCAAATGATCTATTCATGATATTATCTTGGGAAAAGTAGATATTGAGTAGAGATTCAATTGTCGGGGAAGGTTAAATATCTGGAAGACTCAGACTAACCTAAAATCATCATGAAGAATGGATGAAAAGAAGAGCGGACGTAGCTCTGATGCTGGTCAGCGCCAGGAAAAGCCATGAGGGTTGAAATCAGTCATATTGGTGGATAAACCATAATACCTGTATTTTCGGTTTGATGGCCAAAGATGGAACAAACGATTTCAATTATTAAACTAGTCAGGTACTTACTTGCTTGGAAATAATGGTTGCAATAAAAAACACACTAAGAGCAGCATCGAAGATAATCTTGAATTTGCCCACTTTACATCTTCTAATAACGGGGAAGGCAAGAGTGATCAGTATAGTGTACAAAGGATCCAGCAAAAAAAACAATTTTTGAAACATGGAGGAGAACGAAAATCAAACACGTTCACGGATTACATGGAACTAAAGTACATGTTTAACCGTGAAGAGTGGGTGATAAACACTAATTTCTGACACATGCTCTGTTAAAATAATAACAAGACTTCTTTATAATGTTCATTACAATAAGAACCGACTCCAAAATACTTTCTGGAAAAATAGAAGGCAAAATTTAATCACCTATCAGCTAACGCTGTTGAGGCAGGCTATTCCATTAATTTATTAAAATTATCTGGAAATGTACGTGAAACAGTGATGAGATAGGGGAGATAGTTTGAGTAGAAATATTATTTTTATTCAATATTTGATGTAGTGACAGATTGTTGACAAAAATATTTCAAATGATACCTTGAATCTCAATATTCTTGGAAAGTTCGTTTGTTTTTATTACAATGATGGAGAGCGCCTCTTCCGTTGTTATTGGTTGAATGAAAATGAAATGACTTGAGACGTGAACAATTCAGTGCAGGTAACCAAATTTCATGAATGTCAAATTCCTCTTCGATTCGGTTGAACTTGTTTGTATTTCTGAATTTCTATCGCTTTCCTATATAGTCTAGGAAAGCTGTTGTGGAGTCACTAAATATTCCTAAGCTTATATCGTAGCATGCCAAATGAGGGGAATAGAAAATAGTCATGTTTATAAGAACATAGACTTTCACGGCCGAAGTCACGTTAAGAGAAAACAAAATTTCCATAGTTTTATCCATATTGCAATGAAATTTATCAGACATTCCATTGAATTGATTACGAATATTAGCCACCGCAAAGTTTGTAACATGATTCCGATTTCAGTGTATCTATTCACTTTTAGAACAATTCACATACCACGATTTTGAAGTTTTTGTAATTGAGATATTTGATTTATATTTTACAAGAAAATAATAGAAGCACAGTAATCAAAATGTGGTTGGATAATCGCATCGTATACAGTAATTTTAGACTGAGTGGATAAATTACTAGAAATATTCTTGCAAAGAAATATAGTTTTTCAGATATTTTTTTGCATATATAATGGAGATGATTGCCAAAAATCATAAATTATCTTCCTGAAATCCAAGATATTTGATACATGACACAATTTCAATGTTTTCATTATCGATTTGTAGATTTATTTCATTTAAATCAATGTTGTTCCATTTATATTTTGTTGTCATAATCATTCCTTTCATTTTCATTTTATTCAGTTTCAATTTATTTGTCATGAGGTACTCATTTACATCCTTCAATGCGGCATTCATTTTATCAATAGCTTCATCTAAGCTTATATCGTAGCATGCCAATAGTGTATCATCTGTGTATCATCTAAATCAACATTTATAAACAAGTTTATGTCATTCAAGTATAAGATAAAAAGCAGATAAAACGCTACCCTGCGGCACTTTGACTTTTTGCTTTCTATGGGATAAATAGTCAGATAACCATTTGTAAACATCACCATCAATGCCATAATCTCTTAATTTCATTGGAAGAATATTACGGTCAATTGTTTCAAAAGCCCTCTTCAGATCAAGGAAAACAGCTACCACAAATTTATTGTTATAACTTCTCTTTTGAATTCAGATAAAGTGAGTTGTAATGTGGATTCACATGAATAGGTACTTTTTACGAAATCCAGATTGATTATTTATTAAAATTTAATTTTTTCAACATGATCAAGTACCTGTTTAAAAACAGCTAGTTCAAGAATATTTTCTATTGGTGTTAATGTATCTATAGGTCTATATTCACTGGCTTGATTATATTGCTTACCTTTTGAATGAGAACTATAGTACTAACTTTTGAAGAATTTGGAATTTTAGAAGTTTGAAGAGAAGTATTTACAAGGTTTAAAATTATATGTCGACATGTTTAAAAAATGACTGAGCATTTTGTCAACTCCTTTGTTGTCAAAGGAGTTAACAATTAGACGTAATTCATTCATTGTTGATATGTGAAATACTAATATTCAGATCATGCCTCCGGTGATTTCTCTGGAGAATAACAAAATAACAAGAAGTTAATTAGCGAGGCTAGAAAGAAATCGTGTTTATTCAATTTGTCATCCTGTAGTAGACTTTAAAGATCGTACAAAAAGAATTATAGCTTCATTAAGTCATCGTTTGTTTTGCTCAAAGGAGTGAAATAACAGCAAACGGACAGCCCTGCTCAGTTTCCATCTCGAATTAAAACTGACAATTAAAATTTATTGGATTTGTGTTTGTTTACACTTTTCGAAAATGATTTTGTCTTATCGGGTATTATTTATTGAAACAAATTTTCAGTCTGAATTTCGAGTGAATTAACTTGGTATATTTATCAAAAAATACTCCACGGGAAATTTACAGGGATTTATTTAACGTAAAAAATGGTCTATTTTTCCAGTTATACCAAACAAGGATTGTCTAGGAATTCTAGGGATGTTAAAGTTATTCAAAGTATTTTTTTTTTCAGATACAGAGAAGACAAGCCCATATACTTCTTCGACACGTATTGAATTACGTAAATCACATTATCTTTCTCATTTTGAATCAACAGTATCTAATCGAAACATTGCTATAAATCACAAATAATTCAAAAATTAATCACGAAAATAAATATTTCTCTTTACCAGATCCTTCTAACGGTAGGATCTGGTAAATGCTTGCTAGTTCGTCGAGCAGGTAACTGATGTCACTTGCATAAATGTCTGTCGAATATAATTCAATGTCCATCGTGGCAACAGCCGATGAAGTAGTTGTTTTCCGTCAGGCATTTACTTGATCCTACATTTGGATTTATTTATTTTTTTCAATACGTCTATATATCTCCCCGACACATTCAGATTAGACTAGTGCTTTTGGAACTCCACATTCATCATCTGATAGAGAGTTTTCATATTCATTATTAATTCATTATTATATTTTGCTACTAGGGAGCTATTTGACTTTTTTTCCAAAAATAAATATAAGAATATTAATCCTGTTTGTTTACTGGAAAAATGTATATATTTCGAACTATTCCAAATCCGACATACTCCACAGCTCTATATTGAACCCCTTCCTATATAGGAATAATCGTTGTGATATAGTGATAGAGTAGGTGAAAATCCATGATAATGCAAAAATCTCACAATGAAGTGAGCCTTACGCTGTTGCAATATATACGTATATACTGTTAGCACGCAAATATATTATACTGAGAGTGTAAACTTCCACTGCCGAGTTTGTTGGGCGTGATCTGCAAGTTTTCATGCCTGACAAAAATGCACTTAGAAAAAGTATACACGTTATAGTATTTGGAGAAACTCAAAATCCCGATAAAACTCAGAACAATCATCCAAGACTATACTGAAAGACGATAAATATTCAAAAACACATAAACAGTTTCAAACAAAAAGGAGAGGGAATTAACATTGATGAAATTTAGCTACCCGCACTCAATTTTTCACGTATTAGAGTACCAATTTTACCTCGGTTGTGTAGGGGTTAGCACATCCGCCTTTCACCAGCGGAAAACCGGGGTTCGATTCCCCGCCGGGCCACCGTGCTGGGTAATCACACTTTAAAAGATAAGGCCTCGTTAATCCATTGCTCGCACAAGTCGCGACTTCTGAGGGTTGACGTTCGTCAGTTGGTTAACGGAATGAACAACAACAAAAAAACAATTTCACCTATCAAGTCCTTTATTTGTTCAATCACATACACTTTGAAAAGAAGTTGTCTCTCTATGATTTCTGATTTATTATACAAATTTATATTAATGATAATGGGAGTCTCAGCACATGATATTATTCAAAAATTTTCTCGATACTGCAGGCCGCATATAGATCTATCAACTGATCAAACATTTTAACAAATTTCTCAAAATAAAACATATCATCAGTCGAATATATATAGGCTATGTTTCGGATAGTTATTGAAAATTGAGATTTCTACCAATGTTCTACTTTTTTCTCTAGATAAGGTATATCTACAGGTAGATGAGTTTATAACGTACACTATTATCAAAATAATAAAAATTCTCTAGAGAGGCGGACATCTCGCGGGCGATCAACACACTAGGATAGGCTCTGGAAAATCTTTTTTGATAATTTGTGTTTTGTGATATGGAAAGCGTGTCATTCATTTTTTACTTTATTATATCTCAAATTCAGTTTTTCACGAAATTTTCTGCAGTCGATATTCGATATCGTGGATACCGAGATCCACACATTTATTACAAATTAGGTGTTCAAAATGTTCACCATTGGTAGCTAAGAAAGAGTAAAATCTATACTCGAATTCCTGTCGTACTTTTGTAAATGTTCCGTTATTAATTTGTCTGCATTTGTC
>WOGR01004137.1:0-15054 GCA_015342045.1 Leptinotarsa lineolata | reverse complement strand
AAAGTGGTAATATAGAAGTGCAATTTATTTACGAATCCTTCGAAAAATAAAGCCAGAAAAAAATAAAAACCATTTTCCGAAATTTCTGTATTTTCCGGATATCTCCGAAGATACTCAGAATTTCAGAACTTTCTCAAGGGCATATTGTTAGTCAGGTGAAAGCGCAACTTTGCCCCAATTTAACCATCTTCGTATCTCTCATAGTTTCCGAGATCCCAACGTTGAGGATCGAATTTGAAACACCCTGAATAATGGACCAACATATGGCCCTTGAGAAGAATATTAATACATACTACTCCATTCAACTACTCGAAATTGACTCGAAATTGACTCGAAAGAAGATTGTGTTGTTAATGTGTGAAACTATTATTATCTATGCTATTATATAGCTGAAATGAATGAATGTGAATGGTAGCACAGATTGAATTCGTGCCAAAACAGTTTGACTGTTACAGGTAGTAACGCCATTTTTTCCAATGCCGCAAGATGGTAATTTTTGAAGCTTAATGAAATAAAATGGATAAAATCGAAAAATTTAAAATAAAAATAGTGAATAAAGAAATTATAATTATAGAAGTTCTCTGTCTATTCCTGATTAACATAATTGTCAAATTATATTTATTTTCTCAAAACTAATTTTCTATGTTCGTTTGTTTATCAACAAAAGTGACACACAATTCACCTCTCAAAAATGCTACATGTATGAGGAAAAAATTTCTGTACTAACATTAACCCTCTTTTCTCGTGCAAAGCCAACCCTGTTTCTCCTTCAACCTCATAATAAAATACCGAACGACCTGTCTGATGGATTCAAAAGATGTTCCTCTTTTCCACCCCATCCGACGTTAGAATACGTCGGAGTTGGGGAAGAGACCAAGGGATGGGGGATCAACGTGGAATTATTGAGATAAACTGACTGGAAGGAGAATTTCAAGGTATGAGAATTTTTCATCCGAAGAGCTGAATGGGATTTTTCGAGGCGATATCGGAGGGATGATTCCGAGGGTTTGATGGAGTTGGCTTTTCCTGCGAAATCGGGTGTTTCCGTCTGGGTTTATTACGTTTGATATCTATTACGAATGTGCGAAGGGTCTTTTAATGCCATATCTCTCACTTTCACATTCCCTACATCACTAATCGATTCGATAATGCTCAAAATCACATATCGTGACTTTAATAAAAGAATGGCGCCTGTAGTCGAACCAACATAGTTTCTATACCATACCAATTGTCGAACACAATAAACTTGCTTTCAGCAATTTTTTTTATGAATGTCTATTATAAAATAATAAATCATGCACATTTTATGAATATTTTCTAACTCAGTTTCGTATATCGATCGTATGACTTCATTACATTAAAATCATAGGTAATCAATAACATATTTATGTTTATGTTTTTTCTTTAATTTTCCAATGTGCTATCTAAGAAAGATATACATATTGTCTAGGCAGTATAATAGTATATTGTACAAGTGAGAAAAACGACATATTTCTCACGAGCGCAGAAGTTTGTTGGCACGAGTCGAAGGCGAGTGCCGCATTATATAGCATTCGTAGAAAAATAATTTTTTCTCGCTCCAAAATGTTTCTAATTTATAAAAATATGAACAAGCCAAAATCAAACTAATTTTGAGGTTTTCTTGTTTTACGATTTATTGATGGACCACTAAGCATGTAATGAAAAGAAATCAACGAATTTTTGAAATACTAATTATTACAAGTTAGACAGAGTAGTGAGTGACACTCTAACTTCAATGATACCAATGTTTTTCCATAATCCATTTTCATATAACCTTTCATCACAGATTATCATCAAATATTGAACAATACCATGACATCCGCATTTGTTCCTGTGAAATCAAAGTTAGACACTAATCAATGTTTCATCACTTGTAAAATGCATTTCAAAACTGGAACCGGAGGCGTTTTGACAGATTAATGAATTTTTTTGGCTTCGCATGCACAACAAAATACATCAAAGGGATTTAAAAACAATCGAAATCAATCCCTACTGGCATTTTTTACCATGTTCCATTGTTGAATGACGCGATGTGCGGATTTTTAATTATTCATGGAGTCTGATAAAACAATTTGAGTTTCATGAATAATCAGATGCACTGTTGTTTAGGTAAAACAGATTTTCATGTCAATCGAAAAAAACACAGTTGTCGGGAGAAAACAAAAAATCGAGGATTTCAGGAAATCTGTTTATTCAATCGTAATTAACAAAATTGTTGTTGATGAAAATACATGTACGGGGCATTGAAGAACGATATAGGATTCTGTTTTGATTCATCAAAAACGAAAATTTTCAGTTACATTCCTTTCATATAGCTGTTTCATTTGACTATAAGTCAAATTCAACTTCTGGGGTACCTTGTGTATTTTTAACCAATACCCTCGCCACCTCGGAATTAACGAACTGATAAATTATTCAATTAACCCAACTTTGGGTTTATTCATCGTTCATTCTGAAGAATTCGAGTAATTAAAGAAAAGTTTATTGTAGAGTCCCTCAGACGATAGTATTAAAACGGTTATTATTCACGATTTATATAAATGAATTGTTGGATTTGGAACTAAAGGAAATATCCAAACTTTCACAGTTGAGACAACTATTCAACACACTGCAGAATTTCAGATCAGTTTTTGAGAATGACATTATAAAAATTTTAAAAAAGTTTCGATCCAACAAGTCGCACTGAATTTCAAAAAGACATAGTACTTTTCATTTCTTATTACAACGGGCTTCCGAATATAAAACCTCTGATTAAAGTAGACGACAGTTATGAAATACCAAAGCTGCGACGTTGGAGATAGATCGGTTTTCACGATGGGCAATTGCAAAAATTTCTAGATATCCAATTATGTTATGCAATAGTCGATATCAATTACAATAAGGAATAAAAATATGGAATGGAATGAGTTGATAATACTTATTTTGAAAATATAAACCGAAAACCCCGCTTTACTTAAGCGATGATCCATTTGAATAAGTTGGAATGGTAGACATGAGGCAACCTTTCATATTAAGTATGCTGGAAAAAATAGGAAAAGGGAAGATCAGAATATCAGAAATCAAAACAGCGCCATATTTATTAAACTAAGTAAAACTATTGAAAATTGTTAACAGGAGATGCATATTTTATTTGTTTTTACCCCGTACGACGTTACTTAAAAGTAATGCTAACACGTGATCACATTTTCGGATTATTTTTCATCCCGATGGAAGCAGAAATTGATAGCAAAGTCAAATTACGAATGAAGCTATTTCTAAGGAAAATTCCCATATGATAACGGATGTTACTGGTCACAATGTATATACTGTATCTTCTTGTCATAGTAATATCATTATTATTATCCAACAAGCTCACTACGAACGAACCCTCGTTTTGAATAACTCACCGCTACTCGATTTATCGTCAGGTCGATGCAGGTCCGGCTTCGTCGCCAACATAGAAAGCGGGTGTTGGGCGGGCAGGGCCCCCGAGAGGCCCAAGAGGCTAGCGGCGGAGCTAGGCGGCGCGCCAGCCAAACTTGGGTGGGGCATCATGGGGATAGGTGGCGTTGCGTGCGTCGGCAGGTGCTGAGACTGCATCTGTCGGAGTATCCCCGGAAGGTCTGTCCTTTGTTGCTGGAACAATTACATAAAGTTAGTTGAGGACAGTTTTCTTGGAGATAATGATGGGCAAAGTGGTGCAATACTACCAAATATACTGAGTTGAGATGCACAAAAATTAGTGTATAATCGAATTTTTTTAACCCACTGAACGCAAACTTTACTTTTTGGACCCAGAAATGAATGATCTGGTATAGAAGAATTTTGGTCTATCCACCCTAACGAGTTTATATACTTTGTTGAAGGGAGTAAAAACCTTGATCTTTGACGACAATATTTGCGCGAAGTCTTTCAACGTTCTGAGACAACTTTACCCTAGCAGACAATTATTGTCACAAAATATTAATAGCATACGCAAGTTCGACTACATTAGCTCCTCTTTCGGTAACTCTGGTTGATTGAGATGAAAACAAATTAGAGAAAAGCACCTCCTTACACTAACCCATAAGATATAATTTTCTAATACACCAACCTATCTGCGTGAGAAATTGGTGGCTTCGTCTCACTGCGACAGTAGTAATAAAAACACTACTGATTTGATGGCAAAGCACATCAATATTCCCCAGAAATTTTTCTCATAATGCAGCAAGACTATATATCTTTCTGTCTGTTTTTTTTTAAATAAAGTGATGATTTTATTGATTAAATATGTACCAGGCAAAGAATACGTCAATCCAGATTTACAAGTTCAATGTTTCCTGTTTATAAAGTTTATTTGTATGTTTGTATATATTTGAGGTGGCGGTAGAAATAACTCCCTGCAAAATCGCAGATATTGGTCTCCATCTTATATTTTTGTGAGTTGGTAGAAGAAGTTGGAAAGTATAATGTCATCTCCTAGCAGACCAATTACTGTGCAGTCTTCATCATTTTCAAATACGTAACAGAAATACTGGGTTTATGGATACAGCTGTCATCTATTTGTTTTTGCTATTTGTTACAAAAAAGGTCATTCAGCACCAATGTGCTCAGAACAATTCAAGTAAAACCCATAAGCACAACAATAAAAATAAAAAATCACAAAATTATTTCGATTAGCTGGAAATGATAAACTTAACATTGTTTAAATCTTTTGATTAAAATTCTAGTTTCACAGTATATAGATTATTTCTTTCAAAGCTCTAAATAATGAAGCTAGGCTAGCGACAAAACGCTTCTTCCGAACAGCGATAAAAAATGATAAAACTGACAGCCACTAAATTAACATCTATGTGTCATTAATAAAAGAGTTTTAATTTGACAATCTTGTATCAATGCATCGAGCTGGGAATATTTCAGGAAATAACTTTTACGAATATTACTTAATAAAGTGACTTTCCTAGTTGAATATCAATTTATTCAAATGCAAACTTTTGTTATTTCAGCAATCAATATGATAAAACCAGTAGTTCTTACGAACTGGTGCCATTATCATACTGGTTACTCTCGTGGTATTGCTGAATAACAAAATTTTCGTTATAGTAAAGACTACATTGTTCCAATAGACAATTCTAACTGTCGGGTCAGTTTCCAAAACAAAAACCATTCTACTTATACAAGCTCCGTCAAAGTTCTTTTTAACGAAATCTGAAATTAGCAATCCTCAAAGTCATCAAGCTGCAAAAACGAATAATCCCATTACCTTCTGCAAATCTGTAAAACTTTGCATATTGATCACTGCACGCCAGATCACCTAATCTGATCAATCTCTCCTGCAACTCTCGTCTGATATCATCCCAGAAGACTCATGGATAATTGCCAACTTCCCTACTGCTCTATTAATTATTCAACCCTAATCAAGAAAGCATCTCGCGAGGGGGCGCTGTAGTTTCATAGCCATCAGTCACGTCTGCAACTAGCATCGATCAGAGCCTCCCACTAGGAAGTTGGAGCGGGTGGGGGGGAGTTCGTTTTATTAACAAAACTTTACTTTCAAAATGAAGACAAAAACGTGTCGAATAAATGTATTTTTATATTTCTATCATGGGGAGAAAAGCAGCGGTCCAAATTGAGAGTCATCTTTTTATACAGTCGTTGGGTTACGTTAGTTTTCAATGTCTTTGAAAATCACTATTTTAGGGGAGTTAATGTTCCTTGCTGGTTGGTGGTCTATATTTGCAGATTGTAGAAAGTTAGAGACCCAGAAAAACATCGTAGATCATCCCGACAGTTTGTATATTTTGTAATAATATATTGAAATCAGAACCAGGAAAATATAAAACCTTGCCATGTTGCTGAAAATAATGTTTATTTTTTCCGAAAACAAAACACAAGCACTACAGGAAAATCAGGTTGGACATTATCCACTACGATCCCATTTTCAAACTGTAATTTTTCTCGATTTTGTCATTTTGTGTTTGTTTCTGAAATCATAGATATTTTCATTTGACATTTTAAAATGGTTAGTTGTCACATCGTTCTAAAAACAATTTTCGACTTCAGATTCTATGTAAGAAATATATGTTCACGTTTTATTACGGTCGTGATAGTTTAATACAAAAATACGTTTACATAACGCATTCGTTGGTCGTAAGTCTAAACTGAAAACTGTAAATTCCAAAAAAGCCTAGCTTCGACATCGACCACCGAAAAAGATTTGTCCTCTGTCAAATTCTGCAGTTTCCACTGTAAGGCAGGTAGATAGAAATCATAGCCCAAAAATTGAACATACTTAAAGGACAAGAAGAATCTTCCAAAAACCTATAGACTAGCTGTTTTGCTATCAGTGATATCAAAAATCAAGGAGAAAGCCGTAAACCACCATATCCTTAAATATTTGGAAGGCTTCAATATCTTGAGCGACCATCAATAGGGCTTTCAGAAACAAAGACCAAAAGGCGACCTTCTATCGTATGTAACCCATATTTGGAATAACACAATCGAGAATCATGGAGAGTCAAGAGCAGTTGCGCTTGATATTTCTAAGGCCTTTGATCGTGTGTGGCATGAGGATTTGCTGGCCAAACTTCGATGCTATGGCTTGTCGAATCATATTTGTGTATGGCTCTCCAGTTTCCTGAAAGAACGTTCTCTGCAAGTGGTCGTCGATGGATACTTTTACCATCAACGCTGGTGTTCCCCAGGGATCCATATTGTCTCCAACACTTTTTTTGTTGTATATCAACGACTTATTGAAAAAAACGAAGAATAAAATATATGGCTCTGCTGATAACAGCACACTTGTCTTGACATGCCATTTGGATACCAAGACATTGGTTGTGGATACACATCTTCACCGGCAGCAGGAGGTTGCATATCTTAATGAGGATCTAGAAGTAATTTAGAATTGGGGTGAAAGTAACCAGGTTCAATTCGAAGCCACGAAAACCCAGGCATCGGATTTCTCCGAAAAGATGAATGTCTTTGAACCAGATATAATAATGTCAGGATAGACAATTCCGCTTTCTGCTTCGACAAGTTTTTTGGGGGTTAAAATGAACACCAATATGTCTTGGCACAATCAGGTTGCTGGAATTGTAAAGGCTGCTTCTTGAAAATTTGAAACACTATTCCAAACCAAGAAACTGTACACATCTCAGCAACTTTCGATGCTTTATAAAGCTCAGATAAAACCTTTTCTGAAGTATTGTTCTCATGTATGGAGCTCCGCCCCTAAGCATACCCTGAAGCTGCTGGATTCCATCCAGAAAAAAGCCATCCGCCTGATTGGAGACGTAAACATCACTTACAACCTTGATAGTCTGGAACATCGAAGAAATGTTGGAGATTTGTCTCTCTTTTATAAATACTTTCACGGGAAGTGTTCAAGGGACTTGGCACATATGATTCCACCAAAAGCGGTGCTGTACTTTCGCACAGACACGTTCTCACAGCGCCTGAAGGTTTATCCTGTAGTGCTTGTGTTTTATCCTTGAAAAAACTTGATCCAACACCAGACAGCTTCATTTCTATACGTTAAAAGTCTGTTAGTGGTGCTAGGCTGGACAACTGATACCCTGTTCGACTGAACTCTTCTTAGAGGACAAGCCTTCCAAATGGTTTTTATTATTAGTATTGTTTCCCTGAAGTGTAACTATACGAACATTATTTATTTTTGATGATATGGTTTCCAGGAAAATCGCCAAGTAACAAATCACCGAAATGGCAAATTCAACTGCTTGTTCTTTCTCATCTCTCTCGCCCCTTGTCCGACTAAAGCAGCCATTATTCAAAATTCTTACAGCTGAAAGTCTGCAAATTGATTTCTTTGGCACCGCGCCGCCTCCCCCAGTCAGTTGGCGTCGACGTCGTTCTCGTCTCTGATGGATTTCATTATAATTACATTTTTCCAGAGCTCGCTGCGACGATGCTTTATCGAGTTGAAAAAAGTTTACTTTATTTTAGCGCCGGTTTTAATTTTCTTTCGTATGAATGAATACGTAATTGGTATTTTATTTGCTCGAAGGGGAGGTGTAATTCGATTTCGAAGTTTTTGCTCGGAGAGGCAGAGAGCTTTCGTTACGTCTCCGGCGCTAATTTGGGGTAGATATTCAAATCTTTTATGGAATCATATTGTTCTCGCTTTATTCGATTTCTCAACCATGACAATGAAAACTTGAGTAAAAAAGATTCCGTGGATATTAAAAATGTAGATTTCAGTAGAAAGAAATACTCTACCTGTCTCAACACATGAAAAGTATCTCAACTGGTATTCCTGGAATGCCTAAAATGAGAAGAAATTTCTTCATATTCGAGGAATTTTAGAGGAGGTTTTCACACCAAGAGGTACTACAATCTTTGAACAATATTCATTAAAAAAAGTCAACCTATTGTTTAAATGGTAGAACTGTCACCATCTGAACTCTGTAACTTGTGGAAGTGAACGTTGTTGACGAATCTGAAAGGAGTCACACTTGTTATTTCGAACTCTATTATGATCGCACAGTAGTAAGAGGTTTTTTCTTTACTGGATGAAATTTTCTAAAAAGTTACTGTTAAACTTTCCAGGAAACTCCAGCCCAGTGATTCCCAAAAAAGTCCAGATGAACCCCCAAGGGTCCCCGAGAGACTCGACAGGGGTCTACGTTGGCGTGACCAAAAATGGGGGTTCACAATTAGTAAGAGTGGGTCCACGAACAATTCTCTGGTTTCGATAGTGAAGAACTATGGCTTGCCTTCACCTATCAACGTGGCAGATAATATTTCAGCGACTGTCACATGTAAAAACTCGCAAATTCCATATTCAGTACAACGTGTCGAGACTTGCAAAGCGCCGCCGCTTCTATGTGTGCTTGCACTCTTGCATGAACTTGTTTTGATTCTTCACCAATATAAATATTATTATTTTATTTTCACCTCACCAAACGAGGAGATTTCAAAATAAAATAGTGATTATTGCTTGGTTTGGGGTGCTGCGAGTATATGTAAAAAATAAAGTTGTATGGCATCACTATTTTGATTGACCAACTTCACTTTTTTGGCATTCACTCAAAGCACAATTAATTGATTGAATAACCAATCAATTCTCACTTATTATTCGAAAACTGTTAATTCGTGGAACGCAGCCGCAACGCAAATTTCCATAATTAGGTCTAATCTTCACATTTTTTGTTGAGTTTTGGGAATATGGCAGAAATTTAGCTGCAGGGGGTCTACCGGAACCATCAAAATTTTGTAAGTGGTCTATGATAAAAAAGTTTGGAAACCTTTGCTCCAGCCTATCGATTCATCTGGAAGCAAGAACGAATAATGCCTAATATTAATATTTATAATTCAAGTGATTGCGTAAATATGTATGTCTCAGGCATCAACTTGTGGTGAGAAATAACATCATATCATAACCAAAGTTCTCGAGTAACAATTGTTATCCAGTTCGCAAACTTCAGCAAACCGTTCTCAGAATATATCGCATCCCGTAGTCGTTGATAAGCTCTTGTGTCTTTCGAAATTAATTTGCAATCCGGCAGAAATGCAGCTTACACCGTCTAAGAGACACACAAAGCGGATACCGGCTTAAACGATTTATCATCAGTGTAATTAGGATGAAATGTCATACCCGGGTTACATCCTCGAATCAAATTACTCTGTCATAAGATTACAGATACGACCTGAGTAGAGATTAAGGAATTTGAGTGTAAAATTAGTCATTACCTACGATCGAGGATAACTGTAATCAATTCTATTAGCGTGAAAATGAAACTAACTTCGTGAATTAGTTCCTTGAACATTCTGACATGGCGTTGAAGTAGGTGCTTTTTTGAGTACAAAACACTACAGAAAAATTCTAAAGGCGCTCTGAGAGCGGTGGCTGTGTAAAAGTAGCGATTCATATTAAATTTGTATCGCTGCAAATTGAATATATTTGGAAAAACATTCTTCAAGAAGTTTATTCCACATGAACGCAGTTCTCCAAATGGAAGATTTCTTAAAGAGTGAAGTTCGAAGTGTACTGAATTAAACCTCGAAACGATGAGTAGCCACAGTCCGTCGCGTATTTCTGATATGTACCGCTCTTGGTGGAATCAAGTGTGCCAAGTCATTCGAAGATTTCCGTGAAAGTATCTATAAAAGAGAGACAAATCTTTCTCCGATGTTCCAGACTATTAAGGTTGCAAGTGATGTTCGTGTCTCCAATCAGGCGGATGGCTTTTTTCTGGATGGAATTCTGCAGATTCAGGGTATGCTTAGGGGCTGAGATCCATATATGAGAACAATACTCCAAAGAAGGTCCGACCAGAGCTTCATAAAGCATCAAAAGTTGCTGAGGTGTATACAGTTTTCTGATTCCGAACAGTGTTTCAAGCTTTTGAGAAGCAGCTTTTGCAATTCCAGCGACATGATTTCGCCACGACATATTGGTGTCCATTTTAACCCCCAACAAACTTACCGAAGCAGAACGCGAAATTATCTGTCCTGACATTATTAAATCCGGTTCAGAGACATTCACCTTTTTGGAAAAATCGATGCCTGGGTTTTCGTGACTTTGAATTGAACCTGGTTATTTTCACCCCAATTCGAAATTACTTCTAAATCCTCATTAAGATATGCAACCTCCTGCTGCCGATGAAGATGTGCATCCGCAGCCGATGTCCTGGAATCCAAATGGAATAACGAGACAAGTGTGCTGTCGTCAGTAAAGCAATATATTGAATTCCTGTTTTTCTTTTCCAATATACAATGAAAAGAGGGTTGGAGACAATATGGATCGCTGGGTAACACCAGAGTTGATTGTGAAAGTATTCGAGAGATAACCATTGGCGGCCACTCGCAGGGAACGTTCCTTCAGGAAGCTGGAGAGCCATACAAAAAAATGGTCCGACAAGCCATAGCATCGAAGTTTTGACCAGCAAACCCTCATGCTACACATGGTTAAAGGCCTTGGAAATATCAAGCTCAACAGCTCTTAATTCTATATGTTTTTCGATTGCCTTATTCCAAATACAGGTGACATACGAAAGAAAGTTCTCTGTTGATCTTCGTTTCCGAAAGTCATATTGATGATCGCTCAAGATGTAAAAGCCTACCAAATATTCAAGGATATGGTGGTTTGCGGCTTTTTCCATGATTTTTGATATTACTGACAGGTGGTGGCTCAAGAACAAGAAGAAGGCCTTATTTTAGACGACATGCAGTATAGACATTTTTTCATAAGTATTTCTCATACATTACACCAAAAATGCACTGCTTTTCTTGCATAAAATGTGTTTGTTTGTTGATGAACGTTTATATCATCAAAATTTTACTTAGAAGAAACCAAAACAAGGATGACTGATTGATTAGGAGCCGTTCAAATATTACGTAAGCACTATTAACGGGCGGCGGGTCTTTGCTTTGCTTATTTCTGATGACATGGGGGGCGGCGGGGGTCTAGATGATGATTACGTCTGCAGTAGTGATTTAATTTTTACACATATGACAATCCACTTCCAACTAGCATCTCTTTAAAAATTGAACAAATATGTCAAAACATTGGCAGTTATGAAACTGCTTTTCAACATAATGTTACGAGCAATACAAAATTATTGATGTAATTGAAACGAAAAAGTTTTTATCTCCCTTGGGTATTTTCACCTTTCACAATTTGATCAAATATAAAAATTGTAGTAAAAAACTTTATACAGGTAGAGAAAAAGCAAATATTTCAGTTCACCCCAATAATTTATTGCGTAAATTGAAAATATTTTCCACACAGAAAAGTGTTCTATTCATCAGTAACTTGGCTATCAAAATGAGCTGAGGTTTTATACATTCCAAAAAAGATCAAAAAACGTGAAACGTAAGCTACCACTGTCGCTGAAAACTTGCCAAATCCGATCTGATCGATAATAGCTCAAACATAAAACAACGAATCCATTAATGCACCAGTTCAGGAAGGCGGTGCGGGCGCGATAGAACACCACTTTTCCCCTCTCCGCCACGCTGAAGGGACTTTTAATTTAAAAAGTTCGCCGCCGACATCAGCGCCTTCTAGCGTCCTTCACATTGAATGCTAATTGGATTATGATGGTCCCACTCGTTGGATGCTTTTTATAGCGGCATCATCTGGCAAGCCTTTTGTGCTCAAACAAACCCGGTCCAACGGTTCGAACGGATTAAAAATTGAGTGGCAGTTTTTATTCTTTTAGAGTAGGTTAACAGTAGCGTAGTTCTATCTGATAATCTACTGCATAATGAAATTGGTGTCAAAAGTGAACATCATTGGTATCCCACTCCTGACACCGAATTGTATAGATCCGTTTTCTGTATATCAGTTGCTAATCGAGTGAAACTGGTAGCCTTTTTACTCTGTAGGTCTTTCGTTTATTTGCTGTAACCGTTTGAAATAATTTTGTGACGCCTTTGGAAATACCCCCTTCCGTTATTTGATGTTTTATAGTTGAGTTCTTTGACTCTGGCAAACATTATCTCTAAATGTCCATGCTTAATTGAGAGCATGAAATTGTTTTACTCGTTTTAAAATGTGATTGATAGTTCATTAGATCGACTCGCATTTTTATGAAATTGTACGATAAGTTCGTCTCTCGCCATTTTTCTATAACAGGTATTTTCAAATCATTCTTGGGAATAAACCGATTAGAATTGTGATTGAATAGATATAAAGCGTATATAAAAGCGATCGTATTTCGCATGATTCGTTTAAGCGATAAATTATTCAATTATCAACAACCGTTTTAGTAAAACTAATCAACGCAAAAACACTGTTAGGAATGTTTATGAGAATTTGATATCCACTCATTGTTCCTGATTGCCTATAAATTTCATTTCAGTTTGGAATGTTCAGCTTTCTTGTACATCCTTAAATCACTTCAATTATTATCTTCCATTTCATTAAAAGCATCTACGTTACTTCACTAAACCAGTACGGTTCCCTATTAATATGAGATAAGGAAGTGCCTGCCTTATGTTCCTAAACAAAATACGCTTCAGATTTACAATAGAAAAAATACAAAATCTTTCCATTCGTTACATTTCTATAAGTGATCGAAAGAGATTTGCTATTGGACTAGCGAAATATTTTTTTAACACAGTAATTAAATCAACATCGTAAGACGTGCTATCTATGAATTTTTCTTCATTTCTCGAGTGGATCAACGGGATGCATTACAAAAAATTTAAAATTGAATCAAAAAATAATTTCCAATTTAAAAAAATGTCAGGGAAGTGAATGATTTTTTTTTCATCTGATATCAAGTATTAGTATAACCAATCATATTAGTTAGTTGAATAAACTACTTCAGCAGATACCGTTTCATCAATATTCACGTACTAACTTGAATTTACATTTGATGTTAATTACTACCACGTTCTCGAAAATGATTTAATAGTCAAATAAGGTTTTGATGGCCAAAACATATTTTAACGACAAAGCTCTGGAACATTCGAAGGGCACGCCAGCATCATCAACTGATGAATTACCGAAATTGAAGAAGTAGGGAGTAGTGGAGGCCTCATTCCAACATTTACAACTATAATAATCCTGTTGATAAACCTAGGAGGCTGGCATCCTACGAATCTGAATTTCAAATTTTTGAGTAGCAAAAGCAGAATCTGCATCAGAAATAGAAACACACCCCCTTGAGCAGGTCAGCAAACGCTTATACTCGATAATTCATCCAAGAGAAAAAGCCCTGCATGGCTGAATCCAATGTTTCATCAGGTTGACTTGCAGATATTCTCATTTGGAAAGTTTCCTGCGGTCATCAAGGTGGGGATCTTACATCTTGAACATCTTTCCTGCATCCGCATCGTAAACCACAACCACTCTTGCAGTTGCAGAAAATTGTATTTAGCAAATCTTCTGTAGCAGGTAGTAAAATTGTCATCATGGGCTCCAGAAAATCGTTTCGCATTGCCCAACCCCATACCTGGGGTTCCAAATCATGCCCTAACCAAATTTGAACTTGATAATATACACGTTTGAAATGTTAATGAGCAGCTGCACTTGTTGGTGGAATATTTGAAAGCTGCACAGGTTTATTAAGTTTTGTAGACTTGACGTAATGCATATAACGAAGATGATCGAGACTTTTCACAGATTTCGGAGCATTATAGACTGCCAATAAAGTTTGAGTTCCACTCTCTAATAATCTCTGGGCCGAACAATTTTCTTCCTCAAATGCTAGTTCATCCAAATTTGTCAGTTTCTCAAAAACTTTAAAAATGATTTTTTCCCTTTTTAAAAAGCGCAGAAGTTGTGTCACAGCCACTAAATGGCGTGCAGAAATGGATGAGGATAATTATCAAAACTTTCAGTCGAGTATATCTCCGTTTTTACATTTCCTTTCCCAACTTTTTTAAAGAAAATTTCTTGTTTGTAAGACAGTGTACGCCCAATTAAAATGACAATTAAATCAATACCTTGTCCTATTATAACTGCAGTTTTTTCAGACTTTGATTCTTCAATTCCACTTTCCGCATCATCTCTGGCTTGTTTAGTAGTAATATTTGCAGCTTGTAATTTTTCAACTAACATATTAATGAGCATATTTTTGTTATTTCGATTTAATAAGAATTTTTCTTGAGTGAGTAACTGGTACAACCACTGTTTGATCGAAACAGACTTCATACGTTTTTGAAAGTGCAGCAGTTCTTCTCTGCTGCTCCATAGCAGCAAAGAAGAACTGAATATCCGTGAAATACAACAATTATTTTGGAACTGTAATGGAACTTATAATAGAAAAAGTTTCTTTTCTGCTCCGTACAACATGATGAAGAAGAAATATGCCATCAATAATGAACGTCACATTATTTTCATTGAGAACAAAATCAATTTGGCTCATGTTGTCATACAATGACGATTTTGTTGAAAATGATAAAAAATATAATATAATAGTTAATAAAAATTGACAAATATTTATAATCATTGATTTATAGATAGTTCATCAACTATATATGGCGCGTTTTCGTGTGGAGGCACCGCTTGACCTGAAGTGATCCTGTGACCGCGCGCTCTCCGCCCTCGTATCTCGAAAACGGTTCACCGTATAAAAATTTTTTTGTTACAAAATTTGTAGA
>WOGR01004136.1:0-15055 GCA_015342045.1 Leptinotarsa lineolata | reverse complement strand
ATGCAGTTGTTCTGTATTTTTTGAAGGGGCATTGCGTCATCTTGTGTCAATGCAGGACCATAAATACAATCACAATATGAAATTTTTGACATAACAAGAGAGTCGCATAGTTTCAGTTTCAATCTGGATGGCATTATGTCCCTTCTTTGATATAATTGACGCAGAATATTATAAGAGCTCTTACACAAATTGTTTATATGTTTAGGAAATCGGGGTTCCGAGTCAAGCCAAAGGCCCAGATTCTTACTTTCTGAAACGACAGGTAATTCATTTCCTTCTAGTTTTATATTTACCGACTCTGCCATTTCAAGTCATTTAGTGCCTACTATTTTGAAATCATAGTATATTAAAGATGAAATTAGTAACACTACAAAACCAAACTGGGCCTACACCACAAAAATTTTTATTAGGGACGAAACACAAGCACTAAAAAATCTTTAAGACACTCTAAGAGTGGTACCTGTGCTGAAGTAGCGATTTACGTTGGATATGAATCGCTGGAGGTCGAATTCATATGGAAAAATTTCCTCGGGAAGTTTATTCAACACAAATGCAGTTCGAGGTGTACTGACAGTCGGTGAGTCAGCCAGTAAGTCGGCGGGTCAATGGGTGGGTGGGGCAATTGGTGAGACAGTCAGTCAGTCAGTTAGTAAGTCAGTCGATGAATCATCCAGTGAATCATTCAGTCGGTGAGTCAGTCAATCAGTTAGTCGGTGAGTCAGTCAATCAGTCAGTCGGTGAGTCATCCAGTAAGTCGGTCAGTCAGCCAGTTAGTTAGTCAGTTGGTGAATCAATCAGTAGAGCGGTACCTGTGCTGAAATAGCGATTCACGATGGATTTAAATCGCTGGAAATTAAATTCATTTGGGAAGACATTTTCAGGAACACTTTACGGAAATCTTCATGTCCCTTTCGATATTCCAGACCATCAAGGTTGCAAGTGATGTTTGTGTCTCTATCAGGCGGTTAATTTTTTTCTGGATAAAATCCAGCAGCTTCAGGGTATGTTCAAGGGTGGAGCTCCTTACATGAGAACAATACTCCAAAGAAAGTCTGATCTGATTACACTAAAGAGAACTGTGAAATTTCACAACAAAGAGAAAACAGGTAGAATAATCGGGGGCTCCACCAGAGAACTGGTGTCCAAATTTCAACAATATCGCAACAAAAAATCGAAGTGACTGTCTGCACGCAACAATTTAGTGCTATGATTCCTAGAATTTGATGAAAATTCGTCTGCAATGTTTTGCCGTTGCAAACAAGTCGTTACGAATTGTCGTTTCAGGCGAGTCGTTACGTTTTGTCGTTGTAGAGAAGTCGTTACGTTTTGTCGCATCATGTAAACCCGCCTTTAAGTATAAGTCTCAGTTTCAGTCTCAACATTAATGTCACATTATAATATAAATTGATTTTATTCAGGAATATGCGAACACTTACCGTAAGTTGTTTCTTGAATTAATTTCATCATGTTTGTGATGTGTTGTTGCTGTTCTACTGTCTCATACTACAAGTGGAAGCTGATGATATATGCTGGAGTCCATTCATGTCGCAATACGTCTCTGAATAACAATAGCGTCTCAAGTTTCAGCTAAGGAAGATGTACCAACATCCGCACGTTTCGTTCGTATACTAGATTTCTCTTGGATGTACATATAAATGTGCATATGCACTTCCATGTGAATTGAGTTTCAATGAGGTTTGCGAAGCAGCATAGTGAGGATTTTCAATTTTCGGTGAATTCCTCTGATTCAATTTCATCGAATAACTTCATCAACAAAAAAATTTATAGTTAAAACAACAAAAGCACTATCACGGGAAAATGAATATTTTAAAATGAAATCCCGAAATGTTTATGTCTCACAACGTACTGAGACAGTAGGTTCTGGAAAATCTATAACTACTTTCTTGTCTGATACTACGCTGGATATTGAATTACATCCGACATATAATTATGCAAGATACCCCACGGAGGTTAGTCTCGCAGATGTTTTACGTTCATCAAGCAGCAAGACAAAGCTGAAATCGATCGAGAGATGACTTACAGACCGGTTTCGAAGTATTAGCTCTCAAAAGTGTAAGAAAACATCCGACCCAAACAGCAAAGTGCTTGGAACTCGAATAATTTCGACGAAGCTCTGTATGAAATATTCGTCTGAGAGAAATATTATTGACTAGTATTAATTCGATCTCGTAAACAAAGCCCCAAGCGGGGCAGCACTGTAATTTTCTTGTTGATACTATTCTCGATATTGATATTCAAGGCTGGGATTTTTTTATTAGTTACTTGGGAGCTGTCTGACTTGTCCATTTCTTCCTAGTCTCCAGGAAACATTGCATTCTCTTGGGATTATTGCGTATATTCTCCCATCTTTTCATGACACCCATTCCATCAGTCTCGTACCCTGTACTAGTTTGTACAGGTTCCGTGTTGTCGTATTTGTCATATTCTTCTGGACATAATTTTGTATGTCCATCTATTACTTGCCTCCTGTGATTCAGTACCTCACATTCATTAATCATTATCTCAGTTTTTTTCCGGCTTGAGAATAATAACAGGGGCTGTCAGCAGCTGATCTGGTCTCTGGCCTTTTCCCACCTTTTTGAATATTTTGTAATTCATTCAAGTTTATTATGATGGAAAATTAAGACCTTTATTATTATTATTATTATTATCATTCGCATAGGATGTGTAGTGCTGTCTCTATCCCTTCGTTGCATAATCTGCAGCTGAAGTCTCCATTGCACAGCCCTATGTTGTTCAGGTGTCCTCTAAACGGTCAGTGTCCGGTTAGTAGCCCTGTTATCGTTCTGAGCCGATCCCTACTGTATTGAAGTGGTTCTTTGGTTCTTTTTCCGGACGGTTCCCCAATGAAGGTTTTACTGTGTTTATCAGGTACTTTTTCCCGGTTTTCTGTATGCTTCTCATTGGTCCATGTTCTGATATGGTTTCGTGCCAATGATTTTGGTACCCCCAGAGCTGTTTCAGGACCCATGTATGAAGTTGATGATCCTTGTCTTGCACATTCATCAGCTTTAACATTGCCTGTGGTTCCTGAATGCCCTGGCACCCAGTACAGAGTTAATTTGTTCCTGTTTGTGAGTTCCTTCAGTTCTTCACGGCATTCTCAGACCAGTCTCGATGTCACCTTCAGGTTTGTCAGAGCCCCATGTGCGCTCTTACTGTCTATTAAAATATTGATTCGCTCATTTCGTTGAGGTCTCAATTCAACAAGCCTTGCACACTGCAGGATAGCATACACCTCCGCCTGAGAGACGGATCTGTATAGACCTAGCGGATAGCTATAGTATGAATTTCATTCTGCTCGGTATATTCGAGCTCCCGTTCCCTGTTTAGTTTTCGATCCATCTGTACAACAGGTGTTCTCTCCAAACATATTCTCGAGATGACTGATGGTCGTCCACTCTTTGCGGCATATGATTTCGGTCGTGAAGTTAGTGTTGAAGGTGTACTTCGGTGTTATGTAGTCCGTTCACATATTTAATATGTGCTCCTCCACTTGTTCTGAAATTTCTGTTTTGTTTGATTCTTTATAACTCGGTGAATTTTCCAGTCTGAATTGGCCCATCTCAGCCTCCCCCATTACCACAAAATGTAAAGGAGGTAGATTCAGGACTGTCTCCAATGCAGCTGTTGGGGTGGTTTTCATTGCTCCCGTTATTCCCAAACAGGCAAGTCTTTGCACCCTGTCTAATTTGTTAATAGCGGTCGCCTATTTCATCTTTGGCCACCAGATTAGAGATGCGTTTGTCATCATGGGTTCAACCACTATTATGTATAGTCAGTATACCATGTTTGGTTTTAGCCCCGATGTTTTTTCGTAGGTGCGTCTCGCCTGCATCAGTGCCTCCTTCGCTTTCCTCTTTATCCTATCCAAGTGCTAGTTCCAGGTCAGTTTGGAGTCTAGAATCACTCCTAGATATTTGACCTCCCCCGACACTTGTATTTATCCACCTCGAAGTTTTAGAGGTCCGCAACCCTCCATTTTAGTTCTCTTAGTGAATGCTACTATGGTCGATTTGGATGAACTTATATTTAAGCCCTTCTTCCTCGGTCTATATTGTTATAATGTTCAGGGCCTGCTGCAAGGCTTAAATAATAAGCACCCTCCATTTCTGCAATGATTTCTTCACTCGATCGATATCGCCTAGCACCAGGCCGTCTCTTCAAGTCTGATGAAGAATACGAATTAAGACAAATCAGGATAATACTGTGGATGAAACACTGATTCTCAGTGCCATTTCATGGATTTTGGTCGTTGTGATAGGGAATGATTGCTGCAAGGCGTTGTAACTGTATGGTGGTCAGCGATTGGTATGATTCTGCAACCGAGCCAAACCGTCACAGCAGAGTATTATTGTTAGAAAATCGACGAAATGTACTCACAAGTGCATCAGCAGCAGCCTGAACTTGTCAACGTCAACAGAATATGCCAGGTCCTGCTCCACGACAACGCTCATCTGAACGTTTGACAAATGATCGTCCAAAATTCGAACGAAATGGGTGTCGAAGTTCTGCCGTACCCACCATACTTCCCAATCCCCTCGCCAAACAACTTTCATTTTTCCAAGCACTTCGTCCATTTTCTAACATATTGATGGCGCTAGTCTTATTGCCTTCACTGTTTTTTCAGCTCAAAAGAGAGCTCTTGAAATTTCATGATATTCAGCAATTGAACGTTGGTTTGCTCACTTCACACGTGGTCGTAGAGATACCGATGATGCAGAACGCAGTGGATGTCCAATTGAGGCAGAAACACCAGAAAACATTGAAAAAATCCACAAAGTCGTTTTAAATGATCAAAAAGTGGAGTTTCGTGAGTTATTTGTCATTGTAAAGATATCAAAAGAAAGTGTTGGCTTCATATTGCATGATCATTTGACTATGAGGAAGCTCTGTTCAAAGTGGGTGCCGCGCGAGCTCACTGTTGACCAACAAAAAAAACATCTTGATGATTCTGAGCAGTGTTTGACCATATTCAAATACTACATAAACCTGAATTTTTTATTCAAAATATTATTATTATTACATATGAATAAAGGCTGAGGACAGTTTTCTATATAAGCCTAAAAACTGAAAAAATCAACTAGTTAATACAATGCACGTGAAAGAAATGAAAAATAATCAATAAATGCATAGCATGGATACGATTAGGCAAATAAGCAAATGTCAATTTTATTTTTAAAACTATTCACTGAGTCTGAATCCACAATATCGTTAGGTAAGTTATTCCATGTTTCGAAAATACGATTCACCAAAAAATATTCTCCTTTTTTAATTTGAGTGTGTGATCACGTTATCGCGAATCATTGTTGACACGGTAGTGTAGAGGTTAGGTTTCGAGCGGAAGACCGGGGTTCGATTTCCCGCCAGGCCACGTTGCTGCCTTGGAAGCAAGATGAAAAAGTGAAGAGGAAGAAGATGAAATGAAGACTAAAATAACAGCATTTTTACACCTAGTTTTCTGGGTTGTCCAAATGTACAAAAACCTTGACTTACCTTGGATAGCATGAGGCCACAAAGATTTGGATGGAGTATTTGATTCAGTTCTAATACAGTTATCGCTGATCAATTCTCGCGACTAGCATGAGCTGTCTACAATTTGTGCATTGATCAAGAACAAAAAGAAAGCCTTTTTTGAATTCCATAGTCATTTTTCAGTTATCTGGAGATTGTAAGGGTGAATGTAATTCAACCCATTTCAATATTTTTACCAACCATTTCTTGAGTCCAATAAACACAGTTTTTCGAAAAATTGAATTAATTTTTCAGTGCTTTTTTCAACCCGATCAATATATACACATCTTGGTACAAAAATTAAAATAATGAACTAAAGCAAACTATACCGTACAAAAACGGTTTTCGATCATAATCTATCGTGCTGGGCCAGAGGGAAATTAATTTCCGATGATTATGAAAAACTGACGTCTATAACAAATCACCCCACAGCACAGATACGAGTGAGTTAGTTTCAACAAAAAGCTATTATGTAAATAGGTGGTGTTTAAGACGTTTATTCTTGTGAGTCGCGACCTACTTCCAAACTGACCATCAATCATTTCTGATATTTTCTACAGGATCATACAGGAATAACTTCCAATACAGAGGTATCAAAATTCTCAAAACAAGTTTTCTTCACCACTGAATACATAACAAGACCCGCTCTATGATAATTCACAATGTGTAAACTTGACACCTATTATAGGTAACTTTCGAAACGATCGAGAAGTATTGGTGCTTGGAAAGATGGTAGTCAGTTGGCGGGAGGTCTGGAGAGTATGGTGGCTGAGGCAGGACTTCGACGCTCAATTCGTTTGATTTTCTGACGGTGATTTGTGAGACATGTTGACCAGTGCTGCAATTTTTGGTACATTTCATCGATTTTCCCACAATAGAATTGTGGCCACTCATTTCCAGAATGTTATAGTGGATCAAATCGGTGTCTAACCACTGTCCTCAACGTCTTCTACCATAGAGGATCACACGTAGCAATCCGATCCAAAAAAGGATCGTTTTGGTTGCGCAAAAGCAAAAAAGAACAGTCCTCTGAACGTGACAATTTCTTTCGATCTTTCAAATTGTGGAGCACCCGCTTTTCGAGTTTTTGACTTTTCTATTACGTTTTGAGCCGTCAAAAACCGCATGGGAGTTGACGCCCAGTTCCATTCCACGTGTTGCCCCACTCTAGAGTACATTTTTTCCTAACAGGTTTTAGATATTTTATGGGATAAGATCATTCAATCAATCAAACTGAGGAACACAACTTTTTTGAAAATTATTTTATGAAATTCTTTGGAGTCAAAGAATATCTTCGTGAATTGTGGACAGTGCATAAAATAAATCATTTCGCAATAGATTATGAAACAAGAAACAGGAAGAACAGGTTGATACAAGATATAGCCATAAACTTATATGAGATAGTTTCATATAAAGACACATAAAGTTCCATCCAACTCGTTAAGGGACCTATTTCATATCGAGTCAAGGACATAATGGGGAATTATAGGATCCTTTTATTTTCGTGCAGATTATATTACACAGGGATTTTCGTTTAATAATAACTCCTGGTAAAATGAGGAAACCGAAATTGAAGAGCAAATCTGAAATGTAAATACAGTCCGTTGAACAATTTTCAAAGTGTATCATTGGGATTAGGAGGATTCGTTCTTTCAGAGAGAGCAGTGGAAGTGATACGTACCTATCTCACACTATTCAAAATAAAGTTGATCATGCTGATCTACGAGGGTGACAAAAAACTTGAAGATGAAATACTTTTTTATGATCATTGACAATGTTGACAGTTATGTGCTGAACACATACAGTTGATGACATAAATGACTCAACACTCAGCTCAGTAGGTTCATTACTGTACGATATGTTTGAGAAATTGATTTTCGGGAGAGATACACTGAGAAAAAATTACATATTTCATAATGCTGTATTGACTAATATTTCATGAATCTTATAATCGAATATAAAAGTTTATGTGTATCTACAAAATTACCTGAAATTTTTGTTTCTGAAAAGTACAATTGAAACATACAAAAAAAGGAAGAATGAATCAACTTTCAGTATGAAGGTGAGTAGGCGGAGTATGCAACCACTGTAGAAAATTCCTTTTGTTTATCATAATAGATACAAATATTCGAAGACATTATACACTTGTATGAATAAAGTGAAAAAGAAAGTTCAGTTTTTCAACTGAAAACCCTTATTTGTCGCAAAAAGTCAGAGATACACAATCAGACCATTTTGAAATGTACCTATAAATTCCTAGTAGACTGTCTAAATGCCAGGAAGCGTCACATGAATGTAAATTATATTCAACTGTTTGCATTCCCAAGTTCAGAGATATTGTGGAAGGAATCTTGGAGACGTCAGATAGTTTCCTGCTGAAGCTGGCACTGTAACAATAGTTTTGCGAGGTTAAATTCGGAGAGCGAACACTGACATCTCGATGTTCCATATCGTTGACTATGAATGTACAATTTGCTCACGTGAATAGTCGTTCGCTTCAAATTAGAGTTTAACGAACATCTTGTCGGGGAATCAGAAGGAACTGATTCAAATCAAAACATTCTGCATAATCAATATCGATTGAAAAGTTGAAAGTATGTTGCTACTTCAAAACCAACAAATGAACATTCAGATTGATGTGAAACTGAGAACATCATCGAATACGATAAACTGTACGGTAAACTTATGTACACATTTTACGATCGAAAGTTATTTTTAACGACGTCAGCATATGAGTTATCTTATATGAGTTATCTTGGTGAAGAACTTTGAGTTTGTTTTTGCGATGAAGAGCACATTGATGTCAGTTATTTCATTTATTTTTTATTTTGGAGACCTGATTTCTATCTCAAATATAGTTCCATGTCATATCGTTTGCAACATTTTGAATTTTCCTTTCTGATGAGAGTATTATTTTCTGTGTCATCTCCCCATTGAATAATACAATTTCAACGCATGATCTGTAACGACTAAATGTTACATCATTTATAATTGAATCTATAATGAAATTCTATTCATCAACCATAGCTGGTTGACAAAATATTTGATTAGAGTTGAAAATGTCTAGTTTACTATTCTTATCGTGTATTATTGGCTACTCAAGGGGACTGTGGAAGAATTGGCTGCAGAGTCTAACGGTTCTCCTTTTATTTACCTTCATTTGATACTTTTGCTTTTCTTTTAAATTTATTCTGTATTACTTATGATCGGTAAATGATAAATGTATTATTATTATTATTATTATTATTAATTCACATGAGCCCACTATCTAGTGATCTAGAGTGAGAATTTAGCATTTGCGTTCGTTCTACGAATCAATAACAATTGATTCATACAGACGAGAGCATCTTGCGGAGAATAGCCAAACCATCATACTCATAAAATTTTATAGAACGCAATCTTAACTTTGGACCATTTAACATGAATGAATGAAACAAGCATGACCTAATTCGATTTTCTTGAGTCGAAGGATCATTGCTCTCTCTTTTTGTCGATCGATCAAGGTAGCAGAATTAATTTTGTTCTTTGATCGCTGATTTGTAACATATCGTTTAGAATATGTAAACATATCTTCTTTCTCTCAGATGGAGATTATAAAAGGTGTTTCATATTCATAACAGAACATCAGGTGCGTAAAAGGAGAGTTCCTAATTATTTATAACCTCAATTTTTTTGCTATAATAAGAATGGAAATGTGCTTGGCTTTATATAATCCCTATCTTGGTTGATCTTGATAATCGTTCAAGATTCAAGTGACTATTGTTTCCTTTTCTATATATTTTGAGGTTATTATCGCCAGGGGTGTATTAATTTAATTTTCACGACTTCGTGAAACGGAAAATTTCCCACTTTCGAGAATTTGAATGCGTTTTGATTTTCACAGCATGTCTAAAAGGAAATTGATGATAGAAACGCAGTACCCCACATGGTATCCTGTGAATCAAGGCTGAAGATGATACTGGGTGAGTATTAATGCACACCTTTTGTTATTCTCGAAATCTGTAATTGTGTGATATCCCACCTAGTGTCATTTTCATCTGAGCTGCCAGGCCCAGTGCAGTGTACATTTCTCTAGTCAGATAATAAATGTGTGCATCTCGCTTTCATGAAACGACTCTTCAAATATTGACAAGGGGTGAATATTGAAGCCCACCAGTCAATATAAATGATAGGGAACCATCTAAGGGGTGAATATAGAAGCCCGCCACTGAACCCACCTGTCTTCCAAGGGGTGAATATAGAAGCCCCATAGAAGCCACCACATAAATGGTGAATAGCGAAGCCTACAACACAGGACCAGTTCGTCGAACCCACGTCACAGACAAGACCAGGTACACCATCTGGTGAATTGTAAATATTTTATTGATATAACCAAACATTCGCCTTATTATATACCATTTAAATTTGGTTAGTGTTTTATTGTTTTGGTCAACATAGAAGGAAGTTACCGTTATCTATCTGAAGAAAACTTTCAATTCTCATTTATATAAATTCTGGCGTCCAGCCAAAATTCACTTCAAGATCCCAGTCAAATCATTTCAACTGCTTCATCTCTGTTGATTTTATGGTGCGGACTATTCCAAACATTTGTTGTATTTGGTGAATTATACTGGTGATTATACTGATATATTATGCTTGAAAAATATCGATTGGGAAATGAGAATCCCCTCAAAAACAAACTTGTTAGTGCCATTAATACCTGTTAAAGTTATAAGCTTCACGACAAACAAGAGATTGTTCTTTTGGAATAACTGCCAAATTTCAGGCAGACTAATTCATCATCTCCTTGTCGTCACGTAACCCAATTTTGGTGCGCTTTATCAATGTCTTTCGAAGGATTATATTTTCAACGCGAATATCTGGTGAAACCACTAACAAACGTCTCTTCATTTTGGAATGTTTTCATAAATTGAAGACATTCCAATATATATAATAATTAATTTCACTGTGGAATATGAAGTGATTTTTTAATGATATCTGCTGTGTACAATTTTGAAAATTGGTATTGTTGAAGGGAAAAACTATTGCCTTTTTGAAGATTCAAGTGCATGTGGAGGTGGTAGATTGAAAAAAGTTCTGTTGACCTATTCTTTTACACTTTTCCTTCAAGGCGAAAATTATAAAATGAGAAGCAAATAAAAAGAACACAAGGAGAGATCAAAATACTTCTAAATGATATGAGCTACTGTAAAAAATCCTACAGAGATAATAAAATTGAACACCATCAGAAATGAACAAAAAACATTTCAACAAGCGACTGTTACTGCTGTGAAAGTCGTCTTTTTCTCTTGTTTTTCAAAAAGCATGAGAGATAAAGCGAAACTTGGTATATTCATACCGACGCAATTCGATAGGAAAAGCAAGACTTGAAAATTTGTTACAGTATGATTTCTCATAGAATAATTCTCTAGCTTTTGCTAGAGTCAACTTCAAATATCGCTTCGCATCAAGCTCCGACAATTTGTTGCCAAATTAGGTGTACAGGTGTAAAGGGATTGAGTATACTCATCAGATGAATCTCAAAAAAAATTGAAAATGATCGAATTTGATGAGTTCAATACTCGGTTAATCAATCAGATCAGAGAAACAAATTCTCCCAAGTTCTCATTTATTTTTCAAAGAGAAAATAATTCGACCACAAAAAGTCAGATAGAAAATAAATGCTTACCTGAGGAATTGTCCTGGAAAGGTACTGCCTGAATATCACCAAGCAATCACTGATCAACTCTCCTGTCCTATCCACTTCCAAAACTCCTAATAATAATGATAACCTCCAATCACATGCAGCGTAATTATCACAAATTAGGTAAGTGAAGGATTTCTATTACTGAATAGCAAAATCCAGGAGAGACAAAAGATATACTAAAACCGATCTCATCAAATTTACTATGAATAAAGATATAAAAATAAGTCAACAGTTACCAGATATCAACCGTTCTAGCCAAACACTCGAAGGAAAGATAGCTTCAAATCGTTTTCGTCGAAAAAACGAACTGATTCGGTTATTCTGTTTGTCAGATACTGGCAGAAGTGACTATAATACCGGTTACGGAGTAAAAAGATGGTCGAAATTGTGGAGATCAAACTATTGGTGATATGAATAACATTTGGAATATATGAATGTAACGAAATATTCGTTACAACGTATCATGAAATGAATAAATCCATCAAACATAATGAAATAATGAAAATATTGCTATTCTCAACCAAGAGACACGTCCCACCTATTCACGATCTGTGCGAACTGCTGTATAAAGTTTAACTTTGGTTAAACTTGGAAAATGACCGCTCGAAATAACATCTATCCAACTATATATAGCAGGCAATTGACTCTAATTTTCATTTAAACATCATCCCCAGCGATGAGGCCCGTTTCTGGATGAATTGGTACGTGAACAAAGAAAACTGTCGAATTTGGAACGATACCAATCCACATGAGATCCAAGAGTGTTTAGTGCATCCCGAAAAAGTCACTGCTCGGTGTGGCTTTTGGGCTCGCGGCGTCATCGGTCCATATTTCTTTGAGAACAACGTTAGCCAGGCCATCACTGTCAAAGGCGAGCACTATAGGTCGATGATTACCAACTTTTTTTTGGCCTCAACTGGGTGATCTAGACACAAACGTATGGTTTTAACAGGGTGGCGCTGGAGTTCGAAAATGGGAAAGGCAACGTTTCAACAAGGACTCCTATAATCACGACAACCATTCAAACAAAGTGGTCTGGGTATAGTCTACAAAATTCGAAGAGCGAATCTCGATATTTCGTTCTTTCTTTGGACGATTTTTGGCTTGTATTTCTTTGAAGGCGGGAAAGAAGTGATTCCATTAAACTTGTCACCTCTTACTATCATTTAATCACACTCATACCTGCGATTGCTAGGCTTAGTGAAAAATTGGTGAAAGTGCGAAAACTAAACATTGAATTATCAGTAATGCAGAATCTGGTTTCTAAAGCAATAAAAACACAAACTATGTCATCTATATGACTATGTTGAAATCAGTGATGATGAGGCATTTGTGACTCTGTGAATGAGTTTGACAGTTAGCTATTGAACCGTTGATACAATTGATGAAAGAGCAATATCCTCGGATAATTTGGATGAAATCCATCGTTACGTAAGGCCATAATAACATTCCGTTTTAGAATTTCGGGAATATTTTTCCACCATTTAGATGAAATTCTTGGTACTTTGGTGCTATGAAGCCGTAATACTAGTGCAAAGCTCACTGCAAATTCGATCGGAATCCCTTGTTGCGTAAGACCGTGGTGACAATATTTTCTTCCTCTTCGTCGCTAGTTTTTGTCACCTTCTTTAGTATTGCAATCGATATCTCGATTAGCTATCTTACCCCTTGAAAGTTGTACCACCCTCAAGTTAAGTATACTTTACTCCGGTATACTATCTATAATCTCGTCCTGTCTATTTTCACACCGATAGCATGCATATACTCCTTCACCACCCTTGATTATTGATAGAGATTCTAGTTTTCAAAGGCATCAAGTTTAAGATCATCCATGCCAAATGAATTTCTGCTGAAGGTAGCTCTAGCTTGACTAGATATTATGGTCAAGCGGGTCGTTCGAAGCAGCATCAGTTATTCAAGGTACCTCACGGCGTAGAAAAGGTCCCTTGGCTTATAAGCAAGTGTATGATGAGCTCCTGTAATATTGTATCAAATACCGTGGATACTGAGTCCTACATTATATATTTATGGATGCCTTGCCTTGTAGTCAGCCTTGCAGCCATCCACACCTCTCATTAACTCTCTCTCTCACTCTATCTTATCACATATCTATTGAAATAGTGTATTTGTGCCCATACAATACAAATTCAAGTATGTTATCGGCCTGTAATTATTTGGATTCGACAAACATCCCTTTTTGGAGGTGATGTGAACTACTTACCAAAATCGTGCAATATGACCCCATTAGACTTTCTCTTGTGGGGTTTTCTTGAGTCAAAGGTATATACAAATGAGCCACAGCTGTCCTCAAGGCCATAACCCATGCCATTGATCAAATTCAGCCTAATTTATGCACGAGAGTCTTGGAAAAATGAATGTGGAGTGGAGATTTGAACGATGTTATATCCCACACATAATGGTATCAATAGGTCTCTCAAACGGATAAAAAATTTCTTTGAATCTCACACACACTTTGTTTTATTCAAATTCAAAGATAGAAAACGCCTAATGAGAGACTATGTATGGGTGGCCAGTTTTTTTCAGTTCGTGAGATATTTTGTCTCTCATACTATAAATTAATTGGAGAGTTTTGCTGTATCACAGTGGTTGAAAATGACCAACACCAGTAGATCACATAGATATTTTCAGTATCGCTTCTTTCTTCCCTGTCAGTAGTAAGTTTCCACTGACATGTTAAAGAAATAATCTATGTAGTCAATCATTCGGTTTCACAACTCAACGTCATTGAGATAACACTATACTATTCACATTCTGTTATTGATTGGCAGACGATGACTGTTCCCTTTCACAAATTCCGGATCGTACCTACAAACTCCGGTCGGAACATTCATCATGAACTGAAGTTAGTTGGACAGCGACGATCTTGTAAATTTCTTCCGTCCCATTTGAATTTCCTTCTGTTTTCAGCGGAAAATAATTCTTTTGGTTTCTGTCTCATTCGTTAGTTTTTCACAGACTGAAGTTGTTTTGTGGAAAAAAACTTTCCGAAGAGTTGAGAAATGGAAATGCTTTTCTGTTCACTCATCGACTCAAGTGAGATGTAAACTCATTCATAATGAATCGCCTTTGCATTTGTTTATGTGTTGGTGTAGCTCCAAACAAAAATGAAGTATCATTCAAGAAATATGGAGTGATTTGAAACAATGCTCGTGGAAAATTAACTTGCCTTCCATACAATTTACTCTTCATGATGAAAAAACTTTTCAAGTACAGATGGCATAAAATGCCAATATTTTAATAATCTTCGAACCCCCATGTTTTCCTCATTGGCGTGAAAATTCCTGATTTCCTTTCCTGATGCTTATTTACGCTATACAAAGAACCTACCTGAATATTTCAAGATTTTGAATTCAGTAGCTTCGGCTCAAAATAAGAGTTTCAGTCAGCTTAGACCGCCCCTCCACCCCTGCGCATCGTCTCCCGTCGTCTTACAGAAATATTTCAGACGAAGCGGCTTCTTTGATTTTTCTAATGGAACACCCCGTATATAGTATCATATTATGATTTATTATCACTTTGTCAACAAATTCATTTACTATTTTCCTATTACCTATCTATTACCGTTTAGAAGATATAAATTAATTTTGATATTTTTTTTACCAAACATGAACTTTCATAAACGCCGATAATCTTGAACTCTCTTGCACTGAAACGATCAAATTTGAAATGGAGTGGAGTGATAGTTTATCTCGAAAACGGTTCAAAATAAAAATAGTATTATCTGAACAAAGTTAATCTAAAATTGGATGTAGAGCTCAAAAATGTTGAAATATACAGGGTGTTCCATTTGAAAAAATTGAGTTCCACTCATTT
>WOGR01004135.1:0-15057 GCA_015342045.1 Leptinotarsa lineolata | reverse complement strand
AGTTTCAAGGAGTTTTCAGGGTTTTCACTTTTCGGTAAGTTTTTTTCCATTCATTATGGATATGTTGGACGAAACTAAAAAATCTGACTAAATAGTCGATTGGTTGCTGACAAATAATTTTGAGTCTTTTTCTTATGATAATAAATTTTACATTATTGAAACTCTAGGAAGGCCTCAACCAAATTTGATTTCAATTAAAGCGTTAGATAATCTATGAAATCGAGGATTTAATATTAGTTGGTACGATAAATGCGATTGTTTAACCGGCTCCATTGAACTAGAGAAACCTTTTTGTTGGCCCTGTGTTTCATTTTCCGTACAAACCGAATACCAAACGTGGTCTAAAATAGGATACTCCGATTCAAAAAATTTACCTCGTTCTACAGAAAGACATTTTGAATCTAAGGAGCATATATTTTCGTCTTGCAAATTAAAATTGTTAAGCAAACACAATATAGCAACAGCTTAAGATACAGCTCAAAAAAAGCCATAATTTCTTTTAATAATCAGGTTAGGGAAAATCGGTAGAATTTAAAAAGACTTATCGATATTACGATTTATTTGGGTTCCCATGAATTAGCTTTTCGTGGACACGATGAAACCGAAGATTCGATTAATCGCGGCAATTGCAAGGAAGTTTTAATGTTATGGGGCAAATATGATTCACAATTTGTTTTTTTTTAAACGGTAGCGTTTTTTCGGGCACCTCGAAAACCATCCAAAATGAGCTTAAAGACAGTGTGGCATATATTAAGGAAAATATAAGCGAAGAGTATGAAAATGTTTTTTTTGCATGGGAAATTTATGAAACTACCGATTACCGATATTAACTGTACATCACCACTTACAATCGTTTTTAGATATGTCAAACATGGTAATGTGGTAGAACGTTTTATAAGTTTTCATGACGTTCCATCAGGGCGCAAAGTTGCCGATTTGTTTAATTTTTTAATTCGTACGTGTGACACCTATAATTTTAGGCAAAAGTTAATTGCGCAAACTTATGATGGGGCTGCGGTTATGGCCGGCTATTTAAATGGTTTACAAACTAAAATAAAGTCCATAGCTCCTCATGCATTTTTAACGCGTTGTCATGCCCATGCCCTAAATTTAGTATTAAGCAAAGCGTGCAACAACATGAAAGATTGCCGCGTATTTTTTTCAAGTTTGTCTGGATTTTCGGCATTCTTTTCAAAATCCACCAAAAGAAGCCATGTTTTAAATGAAATATGTGGTAGTCGATGCCAACTTTTGCTGCTACGCGTTAGAATTCTACATCGAGAGCAGTAATTTCAGTGTATTCAAACAATTGAATTGATGTCTTTGATTTTATCCTAAACAGTGACGACTTTAAAACCGACGACCAAAGTTTTAGGGAGGCGAGAGGTTTCAAATATATTTTAAATGATCACAGGTTTTGTTTCTTGTTAGAAATTTTTAAATTAATATTTGAACATATCGATGTTGTTTCTTCTATTCTTCGAAATGAATCAAAAGATATTGATTACTCAAAACAACGGTTAAACGGTTAAACAATTTAACAGAAATATTTATGAATTTTACAAATAACGATACATTTTTTATCAATATTTTCGATTCAATTGATTCAACTCTCGAACCGCCGGCGCCGACAAAAAAAAACCAATTCAGACTTACCCGATTTGAGACAAAATTATAAAAAGATTTATAATGAAATATTGGACACCTTTTTAATGCAAATCAAAGTAAGATTTGAAGATTTACTTAAATTGAACTACTTTGATTTATTGTTGTTTGAAAAATTTTCGTCCTATACCAAAGATGACTTCAGCCTCCCCTGTTCTCCAATGTACGAGCCGTCACTGGAATACGCTGAATGACATTCAGAAAAAAACTCCTTGAAAGGTCGGTTCTGAAGAGCAACTTGACCAAGCTGTACATCACTTCTTTCAGTGTAGCACTAAGTCTTCCACAAAGGGCTGCCTGGTGAATTATGCACGATATTAGACCTGGGATTTTATCCCTGATTTTTTTGCTACACCTTTTTCTTTGCCAATCATTGCTGGGGCCCCATCAGTTGAAACCGTACATTTCCGTAAAAATGGTACGCAGTTCAACCTATGGATGTTTCGTATGCCTAACAAAGATTTAAAAATATTTAAATCACATAAATATAACTAATTCGTTCACATACACATACAGACTAGATAGGAAACTAATCAAACCTTATCAGTTATAGGTACTTGTAAAACAGGTTAACTAGGCAACTTTAAATAAAATGTGTATTGAATTAAATCTAATGTGGCCTAAAAATATTATTTTAATTAATAAAAATAAAGTATGACTTATCTACTTGTTAATTTATATTCTACGAATGTGTGCAATGTTTTCAATTTACTATTTATTGGGCTGATATCTATTAGAAGAAATAACACATATTGGATACTTCCATATTACGTAAACGTCGTTCATGCTTTCGATTGTGCCTCTGCCTTACTGAAAGAAAGAAAAACTGAAGTTGAGATTAAAGAAGCGCTATAATGAACTAGTTTAAATTATATTATGTATTTCTTCCATTGATCTTAGTGTTCTTATAAATTTAGTTTGAATGACAATTAAATCATCTCCGTGAAACGAATTATTAGTAAAAAAAACTATTAAAATATTCGAAGGTTGATATGTACGTCTCCGAGAGAAGTGGAAAACGCCAAACTTAGCTGAGTTGAGCCTAAATTTATACTAATTGAGAACCAGAGCCCGAAAACAACGCTTTTATGATTCAACTAGGCTGAACCACAAATGCATTGCTGAACTCAACACTGACGTCTTCCCTTACGAAGACGCCATATATGGGATCGACTAAGAATTTAATCCTCGGATATGAAATATGAACGAGGCTTCCCAATTCTGTGAAATATCTGCTACTTAACATTCGCAGTCGTTTGAACCTTGTATACTTTTTGGCAATACCTAATGTCAAGAATTAATGTAATATAGCTACAAGCTCTTCAGTCTATTTTCTGAGAGAATGCCACATCGCTACAGGTTTTCTGAGGGCTGTCAGCATTTGATTCCAATGACTGAGAGAGCGGCCGCTAGCTTGAGCTCCCACTATTACATGTCCTATGGGAAAAGTCTTGAGATTATCTTCTGTGGAACATTCAGCCACAGTTAAACGTAGTTGGATTGTCTGAAATCATGAAATCATAAGTAAAAAAAATCATAAGATTTTTTCATATTTGTTAATGAAAGTTCAGATATTACTGTATGAGTTGGGAGAAATGTTATACCAGTGAACAGTGGAGTAATAAATCATTTTCAAGTTCCTGTTCCATAATAAGAAGATTTTGAAATGCAATACTTGATACAAGTGTATTTAAACAGTGCTAAAATTCATAGAATCAAACAAATTCAGAACGTTTACCAACTTCATTACCCACTTTTTGTTCAATATAAACAGACCCAAACAAAGAGTTGCTATTATCTCTCTTCCAATATCTTCATTACCCACTTTTTTTTCAATATAAACAGACCCAAACAAAAAGTTGCTATTATCTCTCTTCCAATATCTACATACACCAACATTTACGACAGGGCCGATCTCAGGAAGGCGGATGGGAACGCAGTTTGTGACAAATGTAAGTTGGACATTATTGAGAAAGATTCGTTCGTAGTTTGTTATTGCTGATCTATTCATCACCATGAAAAATGTGTTTGTCTTTGTACCCCTGAGATCAGGGTTCTTGCTTTGAGAAAACGCAATATTATATATTTTTGCGGTTCTTGCAGAGCAGACTTTAAAAAAGTTCCAAAAATAGTTGCCAAACTGGTTGAAGTCTTGGAAATTAATGAGGAACTAATTGAAGAAAATAAAAAACCACGAAATTATCAGGAATGGAAACTCTATTAATGACTAATATCAACAGTTCGAGAAATCCAAGATGAACAGGAAGGGCAACAAATATATTCATAACAAATATTCAAGAATCTTCTGAAAGGAATCATATTCGCAGAGCAGAAGAAGCATATATTGGGTGACCTCTTGGCAGACGTCACTGAAAAAACTTTTCGAGTAGGTAAATTGTATGCTAACAAAAATAGGCCTTTGAAATTCATTCTGAACAGTGCAGGTGAAGCCCTATTTATTTTACGGAATAAAAATTCGATAAAATTATCTAATATCAATATTTTCGGGGATCAAACCATAATGCAGAGAAACTATTATTTATCAGTCAAAAAAAACTGGCTGATCTCATTAATAGTGGACTCGATAATGAAGCAATCTAGTATATAAATAACATTTCCACCATAGTTAACTTACCTAATAAAAAAACTGATTTCAATGTTGACCGCCGGGTATGATTTAGCGATCCTTTTATACTCCAAATGATATATAATTATCTCAATTAATCAATTATATTCTCACCAGTAAATACACCCCCTGCATATGGGATCGTTTAGCCGAAGTTAATATTTTTTATATTTAGTTTGGTAGCGCGGAAATTGCTGCCATCAGATCAGAAAAAGTTTGGAATCCGTTCTGATCACACGGATTTAGAATTAATTAGTTTTGTCACCAGTTGCGTCTGTGGAGAATGTGTTCGGCCATGGCTTGAGAATTACATAGACTTTTATGGGTTTGAGGGAATGAAATGATATTTGCAGAGTTTCCACAAACCAACTTTATTGATGAATGAAGTAGGCGGAATAATCGGATTAACAATCGACAAAATAAACATTAACAAAAATAACAAATTTTTAAAAAATGACAGGATCATTCCTCTGAAAATCTACTCAACATCACTCAGGACAGAGGTACGCTTTGCCTGAATTCTAATGAATCTGCTATAAAACAGAATGAACCACAACTATGAGGAACTATTAAGAGACCCACTTAATTGCTCCTCCCTGTATATGGTAAGAAAAATACTATAAACGGATAATAACCTAATAATGGAAACGGGAACCCGATTCGTAGAAATATGATAAATTTTCAACAATACCTTAGGTGCCAATTCTAAATTTTGTAACAAACATAAACATGCAAAAACCTACACAATATATTAATTAAATTTCAAAGATACGCTCACGAACAAAACGTAGATGGACTCTCCTGCAGTCTCCGATAAAAGGCACTTTTTCCCAAAACTGTCTCAAACTCTTACCAGGAACTCGAAAATGTCCTCTTAATCAACTATACCGCATTGAATCACAAAAAAAATCACCAATACCAAAGTCTCTTTGCAAATTCCCTAAATAATTTACCAGAACTCCGTAGGAAGTCCAACCAACCTACTTCTGAGTTCGTATGCTCCTGACTTTTCACCTCAGGTCAGCTAGCCAAATAAAACGCGAGCAATTTCTCAAATATCGAGATCCCTTCTCGAAACCGTATTTTCCTCTACTCGAGAATTTCCACTCTGTAGGAAATTCAACTGGCCTACCCCTGACTTTGTCGTACACTACTGACTTTTAACCTCGTCAGCTAACCCGAATAAACTGCGAATATTCATCACTACTGAAAACACTTCGCGAAACCGTATCTTGAAATACCCTACTCCCATTTCAACAATTTTCAAATTTTCTGACAATCTGCAGAAAATTCAATTGATCTACTTCTGGCTTCGTACGCTCCTGACTTTTTACCTCAATTCAACTAGCCGGATACGCGAATTCGGAACTGACCAGTAACTCTATGGGTGGGGGGGTGCAACCAACCCAATCGGGAATTCGCAAACGACTTTTTTTCTGTATCTCAAACAACTAGCCCGAATGGTCCGCGAATTCTTATCTCTATTACCAAATTCGCTTCGCGAAACAGTGACTTGAAATACCTAGTATTTCAGACTTACCGGCAATTCTCTCACTATTTCTAATGTAGCGATCCTGCTACTGATATATAGATGTCACTGCAAGGGTTATTTCGATATTTTTTCTGTCTAGAATAAAAGGCGCTTCGTATGTAAACTATCCCAGACGGATTCATTGATTTTATCATATCGGTAAATTTACGATGTTTGTTTAGTCTCGGCTGTGACACTTTGAACTATCAGAAAATGAATTTAGTTCCATTATTAGATATTTCTAAATTATTTGAACATTTATTTTTATGGGGTTCACAACATCTTTTCGACCTTTTTGAATAGTGAATAGCAAAGTTCTTGAAACATCGACGCAATTAATTTTAACGATTTTATCTTTCAAGTGGCTGAGCCCTACTTGACCTTAAGGTCGTTACTGGAAGCTGATGAAGGTTTCCTTAAAATACAAAAACACATGTGTTTTGATATTTATACTTTACGAAAATAATATTCCTAACTTATAATTTATTACACCAACATGTCCTGCTATACCATATAACACAGATATTATTTACGTCAATATCCAGAGTTCATACGAAAACCTTGATCAGCTAGTTCATGATCTTGTTTGCTACCATCCCTGAATTTTACTTCTGACTAAAACAAGAATTACAATATCGCCACTTCCACCAGTTATAGCCAACATATATATGGAGTGGTTTGAAACTCTGGCAATTGAAGAAGCCTACAAGAAACTTCGAGTCTGATTGAGATATGTTGATGACACCTTCATAATATGGAACCATGGGAAAACTGAACTGGACGCCTTCCTGAAGCACATCAACAACGTAAGACTTTCCGTCACTTTCACAATGGAGAAAAAAGTCCACAACGAATTGCCTTTCTTAGACGTATTGGTGAAGAGGACCGACACTAAGTGGGAAACATCTATATACCGAAAACCCACTCACACGGGACAGTATTTGAATCACGAATCCAACCACCATCAATTGACTGAAAAGGTGAATCATCAATTTTTTAGTAGATCGTGCATTCAGGCTCTGTAATACGAAGGAAGGTATGTAGAAATAACTAGGCATCATCAAAAATGATCTTCAACAGAATGGGTACTCCGTAGTGATGGTGGAACAGACTTTGGCTAAAAGACAGCAAGAACCTCGCAAGGAAGAGAAGCCGTCACAACCAGTGCTTGCACTTCCCTAAATCAGAGGATTATCGGAGAGGATAAGAAGATTTGTGTTCAAGTACAACATTAGAACCTGCTTCAGATCCGCATAAACTATCCGTAGCAGCCTTACGAAAACCAGGCCACCAAACGCGGACTACAATTCCAAGAATTGCAATCAACGGATACCCTGTGAGTGCGGAAGATCCTACATCGGTGAAACTAAGAGGCCATTGAAAGGCCGCATTGCCAAGCACAAGAAATACATACAGCGAGGGGAAACCAGCAAATCAGGAATAGCAGAGCATGTTTGGACTTATCAACATAACATCGAGTGGTTCCAAGCTGCGATCATACACAAGGAGGAACACTAGTTTAGGAAGAAATTCAAGGAATCCCCATATATGCTGTCCAACAACGTATTCAGCCAAGCTAGCGTAGAGATACGTAACTTATGGAAACCCATAATCAAGGAAAAAATGGCTAAACCCTGCCAAACGGTCATCTCACGTTAATCCGGTGAAGCGAAGAGAGGGAAGAGGGGATAAGTGAAAGTACTGGAATGACCCATAAATAGTCATCTCTCGGAGGAATTAATCCAGTCCTCACCCGAAGACGATTGTGGATACTTACAACCGAAACGTTGTGAGGTAACGTGGCTTGAAATCGACTAATTTTAATTTTTATATCTTTTTTGTTTCAATTGGTCATATTTTACTTGTATTTTATTTCACTGCAAATTCATTTCAGGGTTTTTTTGCTTAATATATTCGTTATTTTCAGTATTCTTTTTGATTTTCAACTGTATTGGTTATTTCAGGGATTTCAAATCCCTGAAATAACCAAGTTCTAAGTTTGATGAGTTTTTTGACCACTTTGAAAATTGAGCTGAAAATATTTTCTCTCAACAAAATGAATGCATACTGATTGATGATTTGAATTTGAACTTCCCTAAAATAATTCTTCATTAATAACAATAGTTGAACATTGATTGATTGTCTTAAGCTCGTCAATCTTGAATCAATGTTCAATCCATAAAATTCCTAAGATTACAGACCATAATATCATAACTGTTACAATCAAATCCTGTCAATGCAGAAATCTAGCACTTTGAAATCATATAGGGATTTCAGTGAAAATTAATTAATTGCAACTGGAACTTGAATGATACTGAAACAATATATGATAACTTTTTAAGAACATAAGTGAACAAGTCGATATTATTATTCCATTGAAATCATACAAACAATATAAAATCTAATTACCTTGGTATCATCACAAAGTTTTTGTTTCAGCAAGGTATAGAGATGAAGCTTACATAAAATTTGAAAATTGTAGAATAAGAGTTGTAGAAACGAAGTAGTTAATTTGTTGAAAATGGAGAAAGCGTACTATTACAAACGGAAGATTGATGATTGTTCGCATGATCCAAAGAAATTGTGGAAATCTTTGGATCTTATCAAACCCATTAATAGTCCCCTTCCTGATGTAGTTGTATTTGACACACAGAGAGTGATGTTGGACCAAGACGAAGCTGAAAGCTTCAATAATTTTTTTATTGAAAATCTTCTTGATATTAAAGCAACAATTCCGGTTTATGTACAATGGTCATGTGAAACTCTTGAAGTGATTGGAGACAATTTGTCCGATTTTAAACGTGTGTCAATGTAAAAATTGAAGTCAATTATTTCCTGTTTGGATAACAAATGTAACACTAATATAATGAACAACAAGGTACTCAAGAGTATCTTCTCAGTACTGGGCCACCTACTTTTTGATTTTATCAATACTTCTTTGATAAATGGGCACTTTCCAGATCAACTCAGAATTAATACAGTTGTCCCTGTGCCTGAAGTTAACAATGCAAATGAAGCCTTCACCTTTCGTCCTATAAACACTCTGCCTCCTTTAGAAAAAGTATTAGCCGCTTATAACCAAATAAGCACATGTATTGAAGACAACAACCTCTTTTCATTGAGTATCAATCAAGTTTTAGATTGAAACACTCATCTGAAACTACTCTCCAACTCAGCTTGTCTGTATGGAAACTGTCAATTGATGACAATAAATATATAGTATCAGTATTTTCGAATTCCAAAAGAGCGTTCGAAACTATATATATTTTGATTGATGCGACTGGTTTTTCTTCATTTCCAATGTTTTATTATTCATAATTGGATACTAAAACTTGCTTACAAAAAGGATTTGAAACTTTGATAAGTTTTAATTACATGCGAGCGCTTTCGATAGCAGACTGTGCTATCATCATCGTGCCACGTTCAAATTCAACAGAGCCATGATGATAATAGCACTGCCAGCTATCGAAAGCGCTCGCAAATGATAATAAGAAGTTTTTAAAACTTCAAATCTTTTTGTAAACAAGTCTCAATATCAAATTATTGATAGTAAGGAAAACCAATTGCATCGATCAAAATGATATCCACCCTGCAAGGTAAAAAGCAACTAATATCATTCAAGAAATTGAGAGATATATTATCTCATTCAGAAGACAAAAGAAATTGTCCGAATCACAGAAACAGCACATGAGACATTATAGAATGACTTGAAAAGGACTATACTTTTACATTTCTGTTCAACGGATTGTTCAAAATGAAAATATAGTAAATGCAAGTCACCTCATTCTATAGATATTGTTAGTGAATCGATTTAGAATCAGGATATGCGCTATTGCAGTAATTAGTTACATAAATGAATCGAAAGCTGTATCACCAGGAAATGAGAAAGATTAAAAATGATAAACATGGCAATGAAAACTAATCGCTATTCGGACTGAGTTCATTACCTCGAGAAAAGAGAAATTAGTTGTATAGGCATCTATATTTTCCCAACTTGAAGCTTACAGTTGATATCAGAAGACTTGACATAAAGAACACATGAATGTATGAAAAATATCTAATCAATATTGTCTAGTATTTATGCGTTATATTGTTGATACTTTTTAAAGAATTTTCTGAGAAGATTCAACCGCAATTGTGTTTTATACAATTGATGACTGCTGTTTTTGGTGAGTTGTTGTCACCTCAGAAGAACTATCATTGCAAAATAAATAACGGTTGATAATTCCTATGAACCTCAATACTATGGTGTAAGATTGCAAAAGTCTCATCCAGTGAATCTATTCATATCTGGTACATTCCTACCCTGACGCTTTAAATTGAAGTTCCAGAATTCCGGCAATTCCTTCGAATGATAAAAAGCCTTCGATTGGGGCCATGCATTAACTACCTTGGCCATCGATATTCAAAGCAGGAAACAGGAATTTATATCGAACTCTCATTAGTCGGGTACATAATCACATTACCAACTCTCAACTCTCCTCTTTTAGATAACTCTCTAGTCTGGTAATTGTGACTTCGCCATTTTCGCTCCCAAGTGAAGATAACAATCACTCCATAAGCATAGGCTGTTAGTAGGGGGGTAACACTCTACTGCTGTTGTTGAAATTATCTCTTCAACATTTCAAGGTTACCCGAAATTTCAAAATTGCACCTTACAATTTGGCAAAAAATGTGTTTCAAAATTCGAATTTTTTTACTGTTATTGTTCAAATTGATAAACCTCCGCCTTCATAAAATAATAAACATTTTGTTCGAAACGTTGTTGCATATTACGAAACATTTCCTAAGTGATTAGGTGACTATGAATTGCACTGTGTAGTTACTCCCAATGAGAAACCAAGAAGTGAGAAATCTGGCGAACGTAGATTCCACTCAATGCTGTTTGGAGGCCAGTCAATGCTGTCCCTTCTTCTCATCAGCAGTGAACGATCTACTTCTCTTTTTAATATCATTCACAATTGCTGCTGTTGGTCTCATTCAAACTCATGAATTTTCTTCGAGATGCATACATAGCAACAACAAACCCTTAAATATGTTACATAAAATGACTAGTCAGTTCATTTTTCTTCTTTGACAATTTTATTGGGAAATTGTATGTGAAATTTCTGATTTCCCTGGAAATGATAAATAGTATTATGACGTTCATGTGATGTTTCTACAGGACGGTATTCTTCCTGACATCATATATTGATAGTTCGTCAGTATTTAAACCAATATTTCCTATGGTACTGGAAAGAAAGAGGGGACAGCATTCGATGGCTTACATGGTTACCTGATTTGACGCCACATGATTTCATTTTCTTTAGATATCTGAAAAGCAGAATCTTCAAAACATGATCAGAGTCTTTTGGAGATTTTTGATGAGTGAATTGTTGATGGCTGCTGTAGAACTAATTCAAAAATATTTCGGTATGTGTGAAAACCTTCACAACATAATCTTTATAATCAAATGCTTACAGAAGGACAGCTCAGTTCGGACAGCTAAGTAATGGGTAAGCAACTAAAAACATTTCAATTTTCAAATGTAATTTTTTACGAACATATTACTTGGAATTTTGAAATTTAAAGACTTGGTATAGAAAATTTCGAGTTATTTAAAGTGATATTTTATTTGACTTCCCATGCATTACAAAATTCTGGGGTGATTCTTATTGCAGCAGTGGAAGTAGCAGAGGCCCATGGAATTATATTTCAGATTTTTCTAACGATGTCTGTACCAGAGTACAGGTGTCTTTATATCGTCATGAGGAATTAAATCTCTCCTAGGCAAGCCGTACCAAACAACAGTTAATATACATATTATTGTTTTCTACTACGCTCTAGAAAGTGGTTGAATAGACATTTAAAAATACAGATCGAATGTACGAAGTATTAGAAAATACGAATGATAATCTTACAAATATAAATTCCATCTCTGAAACTAGAAGATGTTGATTCATGATTATGGCAAAAATTCCTTTCACTTGGCGATTTGAACTTCTATTAAAATATTTTATGTTAATTGCTTGACCATCAGAGTTAAGTTATGTAATATGTTGATTTTCTGTCTGAGACCGTCAGCAAATTGAAGATTGACTAAACAATGTGAGAAATTTTTCGATAACGATAAAACGATGAAAAATATTTACTACTATAGTACAATTCCATAATACTAGGCACTAAATTTTCACAAATATTATTGCATTAAATTAAAAACATTGTTGTAAAGGTTCTGATTATATTCATCATCCTCATCTGTTTAGTGTAATTTGTGTACGCCACAGTAAAAGACAGATTAAGACAAAAACGTCAGTCGTTTCTGAGAATGTAGTGCCTACTATTTTAGAAATATAGTACCTATACCATCGAATTAAGACTGGTATTTTGATTGTTTGAAACTGTTGACAATGTTTCTGGTTGAATGTTGCAAGTTTGGATTTCCATTTAACATATTTGAAATCTATGGAAGAACAAATAAAATGAATACAATGGTAAAATCAATGAAATTACTAGAAATTATCAGATCAAAGTATTTGGATGAGTTAGTTGAAATAGAAAAAATGAGCTGAACTGAATCAGAAGTGACAACAATTCAAAAAATTCAAGAATGCCAATTCGTAAACCCGAAATGAAAACGAGTTAATGAAATATTGAATATATACAAAAAACTAAACAAAACAGGAAAATATTTAGTGAATTTCAAGTAATGATAATTGCAATATCTGCAGTTAGTGAAAATATTGTTACCGATTTATTATTTGTTCCGATATGAATAAAAAAATACTGAATTTATCAATACATTGACTTTATTATATAAAATTATGATCAAGTATATTGAACTGCATTCAACTGCATCATATTGACATATAATCAACAAGGATTTGAAATCAGTGAGACCCTCATTACGCATTTCTAGGTGGCATTGAACAGTATTTATTTTTAATTGATGTAATTCATTTATTACAAAATATCTGAGGCATTTTCATATTACTACACATTAATCTGCGTTTATAAGTTCATACAATTTGCAAATGTGTCAATTGCATGTGTCATACCAATTCTGGCTTCACATTCGAATTGACTATTATTTCAACTATATTTTGATCTAATAATAATAATATCAAGCTCACATGTAATTGTATGTATTCAAAATTTCAAGTAGTTTATTCACTGCAGTGATTAATTGTAGATGACTACTTATTTATAATGTTTATGTGTTTAAGTTCAAACAATAAGCAGGGTCATATTTCGAGATAGGAATTGTAGACCATTGATTTCGTCCATTACATTTCAGAGGTTAGTTTAGTCCCTATAGTCAATTGGGATTTCTGCTGTAAATATACGGTACTCGATACTGACAAATGGATGAAGAAGGTTACATTTGTTGCTCTGGCATATCCAGGAGATGTGATTCAATTTGGTTCAATATTTAATTTTTTCTCTGAGATGTAGAGGATTGAATATTTTTTCATAGATGAAAATATCTTCCACTGTTACCTTACCAGAGAGAATTCAATATCTTTTGAAATTTTCTACGAAGGTGGCAGAGTTCGGGTTTTGATATTAAACAAATCATCGAATCATCCAAAGTTTTTTTGCCCTAGGACTGTTTTTTTTGTATGAGTTGTAGTATGAAATCAAAGTTAGTACTCAAAGGGATACATTGAAGTTGGTCGAAAAATTTTACAGGACTGTTTTTCTTTGAACGGGTTGGTGTAATATTTTCGTTCCTCTGTACATCTCTGGTTTAAATGTTAAAATATCCAGTAAGAAGTACTTTTTGAAAATAGTTTCGGAGCCATCTAATATGACTATAATTAAAGATAAACCTAAATATGTAAATGCATTTATTGAAACTTCACCATTTTGCTGACGAGTATAATAAGCATTCGTAGGTTATATTGAGAAGCGTTATTAAAATAATCATAATTCCCCGTTATTAATGCTGGGATCCATCACCTTCTATAGAATCTGATTGTGGCACACCCAAAAAAATTAATGTTACAAAACCCAAAATAATAAAGTCGATTTGGATGGTAAAATATGTGTTGGTACCATCATGTTGTTGGAGTAACAAAGGCAACCTGTTGAAAAGTATTACGAATCAAAAAGTTAGACATTCATAATTAAGGGATCGTTGGAATATTACTCACGTACATGAAGAATGTCTCCAAGTACAATATGAGCGCTTGATTTTATAAAAGAAAACCTACTATTGAAGACCAAACATCATAAACAAAGTGTCGGACAGTCGGACAGTGATAATGTTAGAGTTTCGTCTCTCTTCTAAAAGTACATACTCAATCTGTACACTCAATACTGCTCCAGAAGAAAGATTAAAGAACTACAAGTGATGAACATTCAATATGTTCAAAAATACCAGTTTTGCATCAAGAAAGGCATCAAACTGTTCAACAGAGATCAATTGTTTGGTTTGATTATTTAATATTTAATAGGGATTTCATAGAATTTGCCATATCACGAAAAGTGTTCGAATGTCACAGTCCTCTAAAATCCTTGAGATTGAAACACTCTGGACACTTTTTCTATGAACTCTATCATTCTGAAAATTAGTGGAATAGATTTATCGAGATAGTTTTTCAAAAAATAATCTATAAAAACGAAGATCCAACATTAATCACTATTTTCACCACTGCAAATTTTCCGCGGAAAATGTGATGTGAATCAGATGAAAACGATGCCAAGTATCTCGTAAATGAAAAAGTCGAAAACTATATACGGTTCGTCAATAAATGATAATATATAAAAAAGGACTAGTTAAATGATTGAATCATTCCAGATAAAATGAACAACAATGATGAAATGATGTACATACCGTGCGTCCCACTAAGCGCTCACAACGATCAAAATGCTCCTTCAGCTGTTCTACATAACGATCGCGGTCGTTGTGGTCGCGGCGAAAACGTCACTCATGACGTCATTACTTTCGCTCACGATAAGCTGATAACGACCCATCTCAGGAGGTGGGTCGAAGTGGACGTTGAGAATTTTTCGGTGCAATTTTAGAAATATGTCATTCGTAATTCATTTCTGATTTCTTAACTTAGTCCATTATTCAATCTCATAAATAATCAGTGGAATAATTATTTACACATAATGAAGTGAATTTGAAAGTAGTATACATTTAGAAAAAAATCTATTTGTGTCAATTAGACATGATATTTTCAAAATGTACAGTGTAATAAGTGATAGAAAATCGTGTACCTGAAATGACTTTTGAATTCTTCATCTG
>WOGR01004134.1:0-15058 GCA_015342045.1 Leptinotarsa lineolata | reverse complement strand
TCAAAATAGAAATTGAAAAAAAATTCTAGAAAACTTCAGAAAATTTGCAAACTTCAATGCATAACATCCACCTCACTGAACTTCTAGTAGTTTTATCATTATTATTTCTGGAAATTGCTATAATTATAGTAATAATAATTTTAATCAGTTCGGGCTTCCATTGTCTAATATTGTATATGATGATTTGAAATCCCTGAAATAACCAATACAATTGAAAATTGAAAGAATAGCTGAAAATATATGAAGCAAAAAACCTTGAAATGAATTAACAGTGAAATAAAATACAAGTATAAAATTGAACAATTAAAACAAAAAAGAAATAAATAAAAGTAAAAAATTAGCGATTTCAAGCCACGTTACTTTACCTTCACCATCAATCACCTTCAAACAATAATAATTTGTTTTCTGTTTTTATTTCTTTATTATTTCTTCATTTATCTTTTTGTTCCTCATTGTAGTTGCTTTAAGTATTATTTTAATTTATCTTTCTTTTTTTTCTTTATTTTGCATTTTTCTATGAATTACTTAATGCATTTTTGGCTTTATTAGAAGAGGATTGTCGACAAAACAGGCACCAGTGCCTAGGTTACCCCCCTCCCTATAGGGCGTATATTAATTAATTCAATTTACATTTAAAAATTTGAGATTTAAGTTTAATAATGCATGCTTTCATTCCAATTACTTGTAAACTTGTACCAATTATTGTATTATATGGTGCAATAGTGTTGTATTATAAATAAGGGTAAAATTGGAAACTTTCACTGGCAGAAATCTTAGACAAACATCAAATAGTTATTGTGGCTACTCAGAGTATATGACTCTCTGACCAAACCTTGTTGTGTGAATGATGGAGCAATTTTTTTCTTTTGAAAGTAGTCGATTTAGTTGAATTAGCTTGACTTAGGTTAATGTGCATTTCAGTTATCATGCAAATTAATCAAATATCAAACATCGAAAATCATTGTGAAAATTTGTATTACGAGGATCAATTTACTTTTTAAATCAGAATGAACACTATAGAAATCATTTTGTTGTTTTCAAAGAAATTATATCAAAACTTCAATGATGCTAAAGTTATACTCATAGAGTACAGAAATAAAATGAAAGCTATACAAATACTCAGAACAACCTTTTTTACTTCTGTGACGTATAGCATAAAAAAATTAAAAATTCCTGAGAATTTCATCTAGAAAATATGAATAATGGTCATCGTTCTATGGTGCCAATTTTGATAAATTATTCTGAAAATGAGGCTCTATTTCTTAGAATACAGCCTTCAACGATATTGCTCTACAGTTGCCAAGAGAAAAAGATATGAAATCAACGAGTGAAATCCTTCATTTCTGACATAAAATCAAAAATAGAGCTTCCAAACAAGTATTCTCTTGAATGGTTAGATAATAGCTCCGGATTTTTGAATTTGTCATTTGAAATGTTCGTATAAAAAAGAAACCTAGTTAAATGTCCTTGGAACAATAGATTTTCATATTTGGAATACGAGAGTCCTATTAATCAAAATTTTGATGTGAAACGATATGGTATGCGTTATTACGTCGGACCCTATAATTTCCGACACGAAACCTGCAATAAGGAAGTTCATAGAAAAATGATTGTTTGAACTTCTCTTTGTGAATTTATGGGTAACTACCATTTGATTTTTACAGCTACTTCAGAATATTCGTCGAGTATTCATTAGCATTATGGTTAGTAGTCAAAAATTGAATATATTCACAATACGAGTATTTATACATGATATATGCATGTTTCGCTATTTTCGCCAAAATGCCAATTAAACCCTTTCATTTATATTTATAACGACATGTTTACTTATATCTTCCAAACAAAAATTTATTTCAAAATGTGTGTTCTGTTCGGGCAATGTGCTTCGCGCTTTGCCCATTTTACGGTCGCCATAATCGTCCTAACGAGAGCAATATTCGCAATGCGGTGGATAAAAAACCTAGGGCCGTCCCTGCAATTACTGCCACACAAGAGAAACGTTTTTGACGTCACTGACTTTGTAAACCCTTCCTTGAACAGCTTTGCTCATCACGACAACTAATAAATTGGGTTTTATCAAAAACGAAGGCCAATCCTTCAGCTCAACGTCATTCGATAATAATGTTATTTTTTACGACATAATTGTCGTCGTCGATCCGGAATGGCCGTTATCTTCCCGAGGCACAACTCCCAAGGGAACCGTGATGCCTTGTTATGTCATAGGTTATGGTTGCGCACGAGTATTCTCTATATGATCTCGGTATTCAGGTAATTTGTCCCCAGACGTTTACCAATCTAGTCGTGGATGTAGTTGTGGCAAGGCCTAGTTTGTCAATTTTGTGTTCTCCGAACTAACGTTTCGAGAAATAAGAGTATTAACCATTTTTCATTCATCTTAGGAACGTCTTTCTTAGACTTTTCTGGTAGGAAAAATTGGAACCTCAATATCATCACTGAATTACAATATTACGAACGTCCTTTCACTTTGGTAATGCGAGTCAACAAATTACAAAGGGTTGATTAGAATGGAAATGTTCTCGTTGCTCATAAATCTCATTCCACATTTTCTGATGTCTAGACTTTCTAGATTGCTGTCATGTACCAGTCTCAACAGTTTCATGTATTCCTCATTTGTTCTGGGCCACTTTCTAAAGTGAAACTAATCTTCTGCGGTTTACCAAACCCAATATGTGAAACGTGCTTGAAACGACTAATAACAATCCGCTCAGTTTGACCAACATACTTTTTGTCGCAGTCATCGCATCGAGGAAAATCATAATAAGGAAATGGTTTTCAAAACTGCTCCTTGAGTCAAGAGGTGTCAGCAACACCTGAAGGATGAAATAGGAATTGAAAAATAATAAACTAACACAAATATTACTGGTGAGAATTAATTTATTAACCGCCATTACCGAAGAAAATGTTCGTCCAAGTGACTTTGTAATACAATTGGAAGGAATTAGTTTCTTCTAGTAATTATTATCTGACAACTGTCAAAAAAATAATATATTTTTAGTAGTGAAATATGTTATATGAAAAACAAAAACCTTTTATTGAAGCTATGTAAAAAATAATTTTTATTTTCCATATTTCCATAAAAGATGACCACGTTTCATGGACTAATTAGATGTTTTTCAGTTTATATTAAACAAAAATTTCAAATCTGCTTATTATTTTTTGAATGTGGAGGGTTTGAATAACCAGAAAAAAATTAGGAAACATTGATTCTAATATAACGACCTTTGGAGAATATTTATATATAAAAAAGCTGCTGAAAAACATATGAAATACTTTGAAGCTTCAGAAATCAATGACCAGCATACCTCTTATAGGTCTCATTTATAAACTAAATTCAGAAAAAAAGTAAAATACTAAAAAGAAAAATGAAATTTCCTTAAGTATGAATTTTCGAGGAAAAAGCTTTTTAGCTTTCACTTCTCTATCTTTATATAAAATTGTGGGAAACTTCCAAAAGGTGAAAGAAATCAATGAAGTTCAAAATGAATTGTATCTGATTCAATTCCACAACGAATATTTGGATAACAAACTGAATAGAGAAAAGTGTTTTTTTGTATAATTCAGGATTCATATAAAAATATTTGTTTCGAAAGTATTTTCCTTTTGCATAATTTAATGTTTATATGAAAGTAGCTGTTTCGAGAGGGCTTTATTTTCAGTTTGTTTCTGAAAGTTACTTCTTTGCATGATCTACATGTATAGAGTTGATTTTTTAAAAATTAATTGCTTCCTTCATTTGGAAGATTCCCACATTTTCATGTATGAAGATGGAAAGTAAAAAGTCAAAACAGTAATGAAATTACAATGACAGAAATAAGATATACCTATACATGAGTGGACTCTGAATATATGCACCGTTAGTCAGATCATGTTGCTAACGTAGAGAATGCCTAAAATACAATCATATTCTGATTACTGTAGAAATTTTAAACAAAACTGGGAGAACAATCAGACTATACTCATCTTATCTAACCTAACATAACACATCGTATTCATTGTGAGGTGTTACTATTGAGTGACGAAGTGCCAAAAGTGCCATGACAAAAGTATTGAATCGATATGGTTTAATTAAAATTTTTGTCCAATGTGCATTGCTATATTATGTTACTATAAAGATGTGACATTTATGTTCGTTTGCATATTTTCCGTATAGCGTTTCTCAATTTGAACTTCTTAGCACTGCATTTCTATACCTTTATTCTTTGTCATATTATCTGAGAATAATAGCCAATAAGACACTGTGTTTTGGTTGTACAAATAAAACTATATTGAGTCGTTGGTATGTAGCATAATTATTCTATAAGAGATCTGAGTGTTGTCTGTAACGATCATCATCATCATCAGTTTTAATAAAATATAATTCATGTCACAGAATGACATGTTTCAGCTCTCCCAACATCTTTTCCAAATAATATTTTCCATTTTTAGAATTGTAATTGCCCCAGTTCATTCTAAGCAGGAATAATGTTAGAAAAACACCCCATTTCGCAGCATTCCCATTTCTGAAACATGATCTCTAATAAACACATAATTGACACTTTGGTACAGCTTCGCTCAGAAATCAGATACAACCCGTAATTTTGCAGGTTCGTTATTGCGGCAGAGCAGCTGCTATTTTGTATAAGCCAGACATCTATTGGCGGAGGTTAAACACCGTATACAATTCCATATCGAATTGTTTCCATTATCTGGACAGAAGGCCCAGAAGGGTCACTTTGGGACTGAGAGTGTTATGGTTTTGTGAAGCGCTAATCGAAATTATTATCGAGGCTGCTAGGGGCGTATTGAATCACGCTATTTGGAGTAGTTTAAAGCATTTATCACGTGTTCCCACAAAAACTACTTAAATATGGCATACCAGTGTGATTACACATCTTAGCCAACATTAAAATGCATCTAATAACCAATAATAATAACTTTCAATAAAATTCACTCCAACAAAAATATGTTTACAGCCACCAAATTCAGTTCGAAATAGGTGAGTACATATCTATCTGAAGACCATGCAAAACAAATTGCGACCTTATCTTCAACATGATTCACTACGTAATTCAAAACCAATGCAATTGCAACTTTTCTTCATCACGCATGTCACATCGGTTTGTCAAGCAGCTTGAATTTATTTTCTCGTGCGATATTTTTCATTTTGCAATAGCTCCCAAGTCCTCAGATATTCATTTGAGAAGTATGCCGTGGAGGATGAGCAAAATCTACATGAAATGCTCAAAGTAAATAACGTATTCATTTGATGAGGATTAATTTCATATTTGTCTGAATATCTCTCTAATTATTACATTATATGTGACCATTATATTAAACATCAAAATGTGTATAAGGTATAGATATTCAACCAATTCACGCAAAATTTTGATGAATTATTAAACACATGAATCTTTTTCTTGAATTACTTCATCCATTGGTGAATAAGTTCAAAAATACATTCGTTACCTTTGGGTTCATCGCGTCGAGATAGACAGACACGGCGTGAAACTTTTATTTATGATACGTATATTTAGGAATTTCTACTATAACTGAGAATATAAAGTAGCAATCTTTTCTCATTAATGTTTAAAGATTGATGTTTTACATAAAAACGTAAAAAAACGTGAATTTTCCTCAATGGGCAGGATTGCCCAATTCGCAACATTATCATGCCAGTGAGTAAAACGCAAAGTTTCATTCAAAAACAGCCAGTTTGGTTTCTGAAAATATATTAAAGAATTTTGCTTTTTCAAGCCACGAACATTCAATCACAATATTACATTTCAAATTATCGGTAGTGGTTCTAATACGTCTCAGATTCTCTAACGATTTTTCAGTTTCTGTTACTGATATAGGATCTGACATTTAATTCATAAATAACGTCTGGATGAGAATTTTATATCAATTTGGTAAACAGAAAAATGAGAGCATTAAAAAACAGTTTCATAGCAAACATACGTGCATGAGTTAAGTTTGTAATTAATGAAGTGTACCTATTGAAAGTTGCATTTTTACGATTTTCAATGTAATCTTAACTTGAGAAGTACATACGGATATACTATTATTCGTATTCATATCAATATTATTCTATATTTACACACTGTTCTCCTTTACTGAGAAACTGAGAAGTATTGCTCTGAACTTGAAGGACCATAGTTTGGTCTAAAAACTTCATTGAAAATGCTTCGAAATGCTTTGAATTATTTTATAATTTTTTATTTACTAGTTTCAAGAAACTTCCACCTATTGCTCTTTCGGATTTTTGTCCTGAAGAAGACATTAAAAACATATTCAACAAATACCATGTTCCCATATACCAGAATTACGACAATTTTTTCGACACGAGTTTCATCAACAAAAATTATATTATCGGAAGTTTTCAAAATGAATAGAAAATCTCCTGATGGTGGCAACTTGGTTGGTAAACCACCCCTCTGATAAATTGCAATAATTGGATAAAATAAACTTCTGAATTATTTTTTTTTAATATTTCAAAATTATGCTACGATTTGAAAATTTAACGAGACAGAATGTCATGTGCCCCATCTCTAGCATGATAAAATGATTTTTAATTTTTTCGGGATATAAATTCCGTTCGAATTTCATGAAACATTTGGAGGCTCAGAAAGATTCACGATAGGACCTATTTCAAGGGTTCATTTATTTCGAAATATATTTTAATTCGGAAATTATCGAGAGTTCAAAAGACTTTAAACAGAAATGAGTAACAAGCATTTCTGGATAAACGTTAACGCTTACAATAAATTTATTATATTAAATTTTTACAACATGAAAGGCTTCAAGAAACAGTCTTCATTTCACATAATACAAATCTGAAAATGCCGCCCTTTGAGTTTTGTTTCATTCCACTTTCCCCTAATTAGAATACGATATTTAATAACCGTGTTTTTACTGACAAAGACGTCGAAAAGAGCGACAGGTAGAGGAAAGTGAAAGCGAAGTCTGCTGCTTTTGATACATTTTCTCCAAAGAAAATTTATCAAATCTATTGTAGTATTTTCGATGAAATCAAGAAGGTAGCTTATCACAAAATATTATAAGATTAATGCGATTTATAGAAAACTGTTTTTATGAACCTGAAGAATATGTTGAAATTTAAAGAAGCGTTGATTATTTCTTTCAACTGATGAATGAGATAGTGATATTATTGAAAAATAGAGGGTACATTTTCATCTATCTGTATCTATATATGAATATAAATGTGAGAGTTTGTGAGGATGTATGTATGTAGGTTTGTGGCTCTTTTACGCCTAAACGATTGAACGGATTCAAATAAAACTTTACATAAATAAAGCTTTATGCATCAGAATAACATATAGGCTACAATTTACAAAGGTTTTTTGTAATTTTGGTCACATATAATTGACCCAAAACTTCAGGTTTCCAACTTCAAAACTGACGAAATTCAATACAATCTTTGAACCCCTATTTTTTCCCCTTGGGGGTGGAAATTCCTGAGTGTCAGTCAATCAGTAGGTACCCATTATACAATACTAGTTGTTACCCGCTGTTTTATCCTATGTGTTATTCCAGGTCATGATCTATCTATATACCAACTCACGTTTGAATCCGTTGAGCTGTTTATGCGTGAAAAAGTAAAAAACGTAAATACATACATTACATTCATCCATCCTCACAAACTTTACGAATTTATAATATTAGTACTTAATGTGACAAACCAAATTTTACGCGAGAGAAGCCGCGTGCAACAACTAATATTCTCTAAATCTGTCATTGTTAATATTCTGCAATCAGCAAAATTCAGATACGTTCAGAATCAAGCTGTAAAAAGAAAGGAACATCAAATGAATATACATATATGGAAACATGAAACTTCAAAAGAGACAAGCGAGAAACCAAACGTTATAGCACCTGAGATGATCAGACAGACGGGTAGAAAATGGGGGAACGAATGACTGTGGGAGACATTTCAGGAGCTCGATTGATACGGAAAATCATCAATATCACCGTAATATTAGAACAATATGAAAATAATTATCCACAAACGTGGAGAGTGCCATCAACTGAAGTGAAGAATTTCAGGAAGAAAACTGTACAACAAGAGTTCGTAAGAATTTGAAATGGAAATAGGTGTGAAATTAAAAGTTTCAATTCGCATCTGTGCGTATAAATGAAGGTTCTTGAAAAAGAACGAAAGTAACGGTAAGGTAGGTAATGTAGTGTGATAATAAATACAAAGAAAAAAATGCACTATCAACTTGACTTTGAAATATGAAAGGGTTGAGAAAAACAAAAATGAAGTGAAAATTACTGAATTTTTCTCATTTATAATGTGAACAGAAATAAAAGTAGTTTCTTCTTACCTATTCAATACATTTTCAGATAGAACAATTGATAACTTCAATATACTCCCAGGAGAATTTCTAGAAATCATTCACATCTGCTTTTCTTTTCACTGAATCAAATCTCAAAAATTTGAGAAAAACTACTACCAATAATTAGTTCAAAACAGAGCAGTCTGGTATTAGATCATATATGATATAATCTTGTTCAAAAAGTTAGTTATTCATTTTAAACGAAACAGGAATATTTATATGTTGGAAAAAGTTTTTTATTTTAGAGTTGCTACTTCTTCATCATTAAACAAAAAAATGAATGAAAACTACTAAAGAGAGAAAGGGAAGAAAATAACTACAATCAAAATATTTTTCACAAATGAACTGAGAAAAATATCCTTTCGAAATAACTACCTCCCCATTAACATTAAATTACAAGAATTGCAAAAGTCCTTTGAAAACAATTACTTTCATATGACCATTGAATTACACGAAAATCACATTTTCTCTTCAGTTTGTACTCCCAACGTTATATGTTTATTGTATGCGTTTGGAAATGTCCACATAGGACAAAACTGCAGTAACGTTAGTTACAAATAAAAGTGGTAAAAAACATAGAAAGTTTTAATTCTCGGTTTTCATTTATATAGTTAGTTATTATATATATTGTTATGTAATGTTGTTGATATCTGAATAATATTTGCCATAAGGTAAGTCAATGTTCATATAAAAGTAGTTGTTCTTTTCTAAAAAACTATTGTATCTATTTATCTTAATCGAATTTTTATTGTCATTATTTTATTTCTTCGTTTTTTTTAAAGGTATCCCACATTACTACAATAAAGTAGTATTCAAAGGAAGTGTTATTCAAGGAAAGAAAGAAATAGCTTGTTAGTAGGGTGGGGCGGGGCTTAAAGGTCCAATTTGACTATTTTGAATTATACTGTTAAAACCGACCTTACTATTAAAAATTATATAACACTAATCAAACAAACAGTTATCTCACTATGTTCAACTCAATTTTCAATTGAATTATTATAATAGAAATATGTGTTTCTACAACTTTTCTAGGCCTTGTCGTCTGTCTCTTTTTGCACCATAGTAGGGGTAAAAAGGGACAAGCAGGAGGCAAAAAGGTCCAATATTTAATTTTTATTCAAAAATGATATTATGCAACTGAAACAATATTTGGTTTAATATACTTCAGTCGTTTATTTTTATTCCAAAAACAAAATGTCAAAAGTATTATAATTTTTAAACAAAAAAAATCTTTATTATAATTCCCAGTTTCATATTATTGAAAAAGTCTCTATTCTGAAGGAATATATTTTTTAACAAACAAAACATATTTTTTTCTAATCATGTTACAACAGTAACAGTCTTACTAATAATTTCTAAATTTGTTGAGCTTATAGTAGTTTAATCACTAATCAGTCTATATTGAAGAACACAATCAAACAAGACAGCATTATTCATTATGAATGTTGGCATAGCCTGACTTTATAACTAATCTTACATAATCTTTTGAAAGCTTTTAACAATACAATTAACAATCTTTTAAAAAACAAAATATACATCTTTAACCGTAACACGAAAATTAAACTCTTCTTCAATTTCAATTTCTACACGTTAACAAAGTCAACATGTCTTGGTACCTCTATTTTATCTTAATCAGAATCATCGTTTTCTGAATCACAATTATTACAAACAAAGTAAATGCAACTTCTGTTTGATATACATTTTTCATGGGCCCATTGCAAAGATTGCATTGAATCCAACCTTCGCCTGGAACACTGTCACTGTACTTCTCGCAGCAAATTAAACAGAAGTATTCATCATCAGAGTTGGAATCACTACCAACCTCCTGTAAAATAGCTTCTTTACTTTCTCAACTCTTTTAGTTACTTTGCTTTTCTTTTTTTACACTTTTAGCCTTTTTCTTATTCGAGGTTTCTTGTTCTTTACGTAGATTTTCATTTTCTGGTGTATCCGTCAAAATTGGAGTTTTTTGACGCTTCCTATTAATAGTTGACTTTCTTGGTACGGCTTTAGGTAGTGGTCGCACGATTTCGAGGAAAAAGATCCACACAGATCAACTGATGTTGATATCTGTGTATCATATGATGTTGATGGCTGCGGGGCTAACGGCGTTAAAGGCTGTGGATTAGACAATATTGTTGGCAAAGGAGTGGACGATGTCGAAGGCTGTGGCTCATTACTGACAGTTTCCATAGGACGGTCCGTTACGTTATTAGATGCGTCACTAAATTTATGTTGGTTGAAGGGAAATATGCCAGTTTTTTCAAATCCACTCATTATGTCAAAGCTAAAGGCAAAGAAGTACAGACGATTCCAGGAATATCGTATATGGTCATGGTTTTTCCAGCGTTATTCCCCATCCAAGCATCTTGAGCTGAAGACAGATATCTTTTAAAAGGGCCATATACCGCCACGTCAAGTGGCTGTAATTTGTGAGAACAGTGTGGAGGTAAAGAGAGCATGACCACTCCATTATCTTTAGTTAAATCTAGTGTTGGTACAGATAAGTGCGAATAATGGTTGTCTAAAACCAACAGAGTAGAAAATTCTTTAGAAGGTCTAACGTGCTTGATAAAATGCTGCATAAATATGAAAAACTCGTCTTTGGTGATTCAACCGCTAGAATTCCCAGCACCAATGTAATCAGTAATCCCGAATGAAATAGTCTTGAAATTTTTTGCGAGGGAAGATGAACATAGGTGGAACTGATGAACCTGTAACTGAAACCACTACTAACAGGGTTATATTAGTTCCACGTTCACCGAATGTTATTGATCAAACATTTCGATTTCACTTTAGCAGCAACTATTTTTGATGGTTTGATGACGGTGGATACACCAGTTTCATCCGCATTCCATATGGAAGAAGCTGTAAATTTAAATCGATCCACTACGTCAGCTAATTTAGTGTAAAATTATTGCTAATTAGACTTTTGAAAGACGTAGCTCTGCCGAGGCTAGTAGCTTCAGGTTTTCTTATGAAGAGACTTGAATTACGTTTGAGAAAGGCAGACATCCAATCTTTACCGGCCATTTTATTTGTATGCCATGTATATTTGCCGATATATTTATTTTATATTTAATGGCACAGTTTGAGTATGTATTCTGTGGAACTGGCTTCTTGTTCTTTATTAAATATCTGCCGTGGAGAACCATAGCTAAATTTCAAAGTATCAGGGTCATTCTTCATTCATTCAATAAATCCTGACAATGAAGTTTTACTTAATTCAAAGTCACGACATACCTGCCTCAATGATTCATTTTCATTGATAATTAAATCTGCTGCAACTCAACAAATTTAGTACCACGATCTGATTTTCTTTTATAATTGCGCATACTGAAACAAAAAAGTCTCTATTAACCAACATATTAATGAGGGGCTAAAACGTCCACATTGGACCATTTTACCTTAACCACGTGTAAACATTTTTAGAGGTTATTACCTCTAAACCTAGCCCAAAACTAATAATAAATCGTTAAAAACAAATCAGGTATACTAATAAACTATGTTTAGGTGTGATAAACGAAAAACAACTGCTCGAAACTAAAAAGAATAATGATGAAAAAATTTACTTACGTTAAAATTTTTAGACAACTGCCGGCGATGCCTCTTTACGAACGATATACCACTAGTTTTTTAGATACTTATGGTGGACCTTTATACCCGCGGACCTTTGGGCCCCGCCCTACCCCTAAGTAACGTAAGAAATACCGGAAAGATGTATTGTGGATTAGCGAAACGGAGAAAAATGAAATACAAGAATGTTTTCTTTATTGAATTGAACCATATTAGAATATTTTCATTCTTATAGTACATGGGCATACTTGAAGACTGGCTTTAAATCAAATTATCTAAATGAACAATTCGTTCAGGCCAGTCTCAATTCAACTACACAGTAGGTTTATGTCAGTCCATAAACCTACTGTCTAGGTGAATTGAGACTGGCCTGAACGAATTGTTCATTTAGATAATTTCATATTAGAATATGTATGAAGAAGGCGATATACAATATTCACACAGGTAATGAAATTTACTGTGTTCTACTGAACATAACTATTTAGTAAGAGTGGTCAAATATAGATTGTCGAAGAGAAACTGAAGAGAAATAAGTAATGGTATAGACAAGAGTGGATTGAATGGATTGAGTGATTTGAAAAATATGAGAATTATTTCAGGATGAAAACAGAAAATTTGATAGATACGGAGTTATAATAATGACTGTCTCTTCACCAGATTCTCCTATCTGAATACTTTGAAAGAAAAGAGTAGTATATAACTCGAAGTATCATTTCAAGCATTTATCAACAAGAGAGATCATTAGCCCTTTTTCTGTTTTTTAATGTTCAGGCATCGCTTGGATATTATAGGATTGAAATATTTCTGTAGAAGGTGCCAAAAGCAATAACAAGCTCTGAACATAATCTGAAATTACAGTCGATAAAACAGAACAGAATAGAATATTCATTTCCGTGAAATACTACTTACATGAAAACATACACATTTATGCAAGTTTAAACTCGTCATGCCCAAAAAGTTAATTGAACAAAAGCAACATTATTTGATGTAGAGTTTAGTTCTACAATTCGCACGCCTCTGCTATCGTTCAAAAACTTCTGGTTGAGGAATCGTGGAAAGTTTCCAGATCTGAGCGGTGTTTGACACGTGTTGATAATTTCCTGGGTAAATATTAACTGAACGAAGTTCAAGCGAAGGCTCGTGCGACTAATTAAGAACGGAGCGCGATAATTAACAAAATACATAATCATCGACACCTGCATTTCGAAAGTTCTGAGAAATACACAGTCCGTTCATTACTCCTACGGAAAGGGCCTACAATAATTTTCGTGGACCAACGACAAATTTATATTGAGTAGTCCGACTACTTTTATTTGTGAAACAAAACGTTTTATTGCAGGAACAAATGTGTTCAATTTCAGTCAATTGTAATTTGTATCTCACCTATGATCGCCAGACTGATATTTTTTGTTCCCAAACACAAAAAACACTTTCTGAATTCACATTTTTTCATTGAACTTATTGTACACGGTTCTTAACTGTAAAATTCATCAAATCAATTTTTGTGGAGATGAATTAAAGATAATTTTAAGTTATGTAACTACTGGCTTTTGTTTTAACGAGTCCTTGTTCCTATTACCTATTAGAGATATTTTTGTTATCTCTGTTTCAGATCTCAACACTGAATACCCGAGAAGTTTAAAACCAGTGTTACAAATTGAATAATCAATAGATAAAATGAAATTTCTACACCAGGCCAAATTTATAAATACAAGTTACTAATCGATTAGATTCTTCAGCGAATTATATTACAACAGTATATTATCGTTTAAATTTGAAGGGGTTATATTTTTAGGAGTGATACATTTTTCTGTATCAAGATGAAGTAGTAGAAAGCCAAAAACTTTCTTTTCCAAGTATATTGTCATATTGATTATGCTTTGTTCATTTTTCAGATTGTGGAAAGGTTATAAACAAAAAAAAAACAGAAATTTAAGAAAGATTGAATACCCCACAAAGATTAGTACCTATTGTTACGAGTATTACTTCTCTACGTCTCGTGTCCACGAAGATAGGTTTATTGGCTATGATGAGGATGTCTGTGTGATTTACCATAAATGCTCACCTATTCATTAGAGCCACTTGGCGTTACAACTGATTATGAGCTATTTTCTCTTTACTCAACAGGCTCTTTCACATCCCTTGTTGTGCGAATTATCGTAAAGAAGGTGTGCTGATACAATCATGAATTCCTTAGGTCTGCCCTCAATGCTGATCTTTGAATTGGGCCTTTGATTCTCTAGAACGAAAGTTGCTCAACGGCAGTATATTTGAATCTTTACGGATGTTTATATATTCTAGAGGTCTCCGAAGTTTTGTTATGAATTATCTCCTGCCTCTCCCAATTTTATGTTTTGCCACTAGCACGTGCTCCTCCGCGGCGTTGATTGCCCTAAGGTAGCTCACAAGGTTCCTGTGTGCAGAAGCTAGAATCTCTTCCGTCCACCGACACTCGCTTGCGAATGGTCCTCAACCTGCTGACTGACACTTCAACGAGACTGAAATCTATCCTCTTGAGGTTGATAGTCAGCCACTATTGCTTACACTCCCTTTTCATTTGACGATTTGTTATGATTTCCCTACTAGATCTGCAAGCTTATGCAGATGACCTTGTTATTTTGGCAAGGTCCACGTCGGGAAGGATAGTTTGTAATATCCTCCAAAGTGCGATGGACGTTGTTTACAGTTGGTGCAAGAGGGAGGAGATGTTTATCAACCCCAGCAAAACTGTAATAATCCCCTTCACCAGGAGGAGAAAATTAGACGATTTAATGTCACTTTCCCCCAATAGTGAGGTCATTCCATTTGGAATGGAGGTGAAATATCTTGGCATTGTCCTAGATTAAAAACTCACCTGGAACGCTCAATTGGAAAAAGTTTTACACAAATACAAACTGTCGAAGGATTTGTGAAAAAACTTGGGGCTTAGGCCCCAAATAAATCCAATGGATATATGTGATGATTGTTAGACCAATAATCACTTATGGAACAATTGCCTGGTGGCCGAATGATTTACAGAAAACGGTTCAGGCGAAGCTCTCTGGCATACAAATACAGGCTCGTCTGGCTATTTGTGGTGCCATTAGTTCCACACAATCAGCGGCTATAGAGATTCTACCTCCTCT
>WOGR01004133.1:0-15060 GCA_015342045.1 Leptinotarsa lineolata | reverse complement strand
AGAGGTTAGCACATTCGCCTTTCAAGCGAACGACCGGGGTTCGATTCCCCGCCGGGGCCACCGTGCTGGGTAATCGCACGTTAAAAGATAAGGCCTCGGTAATCCATTGCTCGCACAAGTTTCGATTTCTGAGGGTTGACGTTCGTCAGCTGGTTAACGAAACGAACAATTTCACAACAATTTTACAATTTTGTTTTGTTATTGAATTGTTCATTGGAATTTGGACCCTACAGGTCACGCTTTGTAAATAAGTTACTCTTAAGAAATAATAAAGCATACATTATCATAGTATGAGATTGTTTGGTTTGAATACTAGCACGTTAAAAGGCAAGACTTCGATAATCCTTAGTTCGCACAGGTTTCAACTTATCAGGATGGTCATTCATATAGGGTCCTAGCTGGCGAAGAATAACGCCAATTTGACCAATTTTACTCCCACTGGGAACATTTTAGGTTAGAGAAAAGCAACAGCTGAAGGAAGCTATTGGCTACTGTAAAATTAACGAAGTTGCAAATGCAGAATGATAATATAAATTTAAAATATCACAATATTCGCTTTCAATTCAAAACTGAACCCAAGATGTGATGAACATTCAAGATATCATCTACAAGAATTTTTTGAGAATCTCAGCAGTGAAGTAAATCCAAGGGAAAGAAATCCAATCGGGTGTTATGAATTCGTTTACAATCTCGCATGAGTTTTTCCGTTTTTATATTATGGAAAAACACGGTTGTATTTCTCTCCACTGTGTGAATTAAAATAAAAATATATCATGTGTCATTTTTTTGGTGAATTATACAAATTGTATTTTCCTAATTGAAAAGAAAACCAACATGTCACTATTCTTAAATTCGCCTCAGACTTGGTCTTACAGCAAACTCCAGCATATAGAAAGCGAGCATACTTTATGTCGCCTTTCGCAAAAAAATAATTTCGGGATTTATGTCGGTGTCTTGAGACCGAAACCACGCTTTAACATTTATTTTTTCTCTTTCTTCAGTGTGAAGAGCTGCAGCTTCTTGATGTCAGACTCTTTTTATTCGTCGTGTATTTATATAAACATTCATTAATTGTACACCACCCATGCTCGGTGAAAAAAGTAAAAGTAATCAGAAAACGACACAGAACTTGGGATATAAATAAAATGTGTGGAGTCTTGCCAAGGAATGCGCATATATCGTCTAGAAGCTATCGCTGTAAAGATATTTATGCGTGAGTGCTAACAGAAAGTTAGTCGTTCAAAACTGAAAACGAGGAATGTGCAATTTCTAAAGGAAATTATGATTTCTTCCCAGTTATTTCGTTAAATTATTGCCTTGCATTTATCCACTCAATGCTTTTTTGAAAAAGTTGTACAGTTCAGGTTCTACTGTATAAATTAAAATTATAATATAAATAATGATGAAAAAAAATAATAGCAGTTATTACCCAATAGTTAAAAAGCATTTACAGGGTTTAACTAAGTATGTTGAAAAAATCAATGAAAGTGGTGCCTATATTTATAAAGTTACAATTTGAGAAATGAAGAACAAAATAAATAATGAGAATCGCAATAAAGAATAAAGATTTACATACCAGATAATAAAGACTATACCAAAATTTGAAATTCTATATGAAAAACTGAAATGCAGTTTTAACAATGAGTTCTAGGAAATCAAAATAGATATCATATGAATCTCGAAATTAAATTGAAATTATTGCAAAAGCTGAAGATAGTTGACTTGAGGTACAATTTAGTTCTGGCCAATCATCGATAAATATTTTTTATACATCTAGATCTAAATTGAGGCACGCAGAAATTCATAAGAGATGAAACATCCAAATCGACCACATTGCTGTGCAGTTTATATAGAAAAATTACAACAGCAAATTTTTTTTATAACTTAAGACTTTCTATATTAAATGTTATAGTAAGAAATTCATATGATATATCTCTATCTGGATAGATTCCATAAGATTTGAAATAAATATATTTTAGGAAGAAAGAAAAAGAAGTTCAAGAATAGCAAACAGCGTGACGGCAAGTAGAGGGTCGACGAATGCTATTGACAATTTACCTAATCCAGGTCCAGGTAATATCGAACCGGACTACCTGAGTCAACATAAGCACGCTTTACGGAATTTACCTAATTCAGATACAGATATTAGCACACCAAACTGCCTGAGTCAACATAAATACCCGTTACGCAGCCTTAATACCCAGTCATCGGAGATTACCTTAGGATGTATAAACCTCTGAAGAAGCTAGCCACACACATCAGCGAAGCGTCATGGAGAAATTTCAAAAGTTCACGCCCTTCAATCCCGAAAAATAGTGACACTGAAAACCTCGGCCGCGAAAACCTCAACCATTTTGTTTGTAGAATGGGGACCATACAACCAGAGCCATATTTTGACCATACTCATACTACATAGAGAGTGATTAGAGCAGATATATTCGAAAAAAATCTATAATTGCGAACGGTGAAACCATAAGCTATCTAAGCTTCATTTACTTTCATTCTCATATGGTTGGAAAAAGACAAATTTGCATCAAAATGTACACCAAGATCTTTCATTGAGTTACTACTTGACAGTGAAATAGTATATAATCTGTAATTGTACTCAATGACTGACATTTTCCTTCTATAATACCCTACATTTGGATGCATTAAGATACAGCTTGTTGATTTCACACCAGAGGTACTCCAGATGAGGGATTGTGATTACAAAATAATATCGGATATATGATACAAATTTTTGGAATAGATGGGATTCAGTTGAAAGTACTGCTGAATTATGGAAACCAGTTCGTTAGAGTTTTTGCAGAAGAATTATTTCATCAAGTCGATCAAATGTTGTAGCAAAATCCGTTTATATTTCATCAACTTGACCAAGATTGTCACTAACATTTAAATTCGAAACAAATAAATTTGTTATGGTGGATGTGTTAGACATAAACTCATGTTGATGATATCACGAACTAGGACCAGAAGTGAACTATTTTAGTTTTACGTGTTGCATTCAAGATTTCCTGTTCGCTGATGTTTTCAAAGTTGATATTATCACAAAAACAAATTGAATTAGATAAACCTGGATGTAAAGTATTTTCATCAACTGCAGAATGTGAAAATATACTCCGAGAAAAATATTGAAGTCGTCATATTTCATCCTACTTGGGATATGGGAGGTTCTATTTTTGGAATGTACGGATGACCACAAGGATTGAGGATTATATAATATAGATTCTTGTATAGCATTTTATCATTTTTCATATGCAGCTTTGATATGATTTTTTAAGACAAGTTACAAGCTCTTGAATCCATCATGGTAATGTATATCACCAGTTTTTTGTACATCTCGCTTAGTTTAGCTTTCATTTTGATAATGCAGATGATTTCAGATGTATAGCATTTGGGATATTTTTCTTTGAACATACAATATTGTATGAGACTTCATAAAAGTTATTGGTAGCTAAATTCACTTGATCACAATTTCGAAGGAGATGCTAATTCCTAGAAAGTAACACATCAGATAATCAGATCGTTTAAAATTATAAATTCTTCAGTTATCATTTGAGCTGAAACTAGTTTCACTTGTCACACATATCTTCACGAACCAATTGAGCTCTGTCCCTTGTCACCTCACATTCGATTCGACTCATTCAAAATGTTATTCCATTGGTTCATGATCATTTATGATCAATGAGGCTTAATTGTTCTAAAAATGAAATTATATACGGCCTTTTCGATATCATGCTAATATTTGAATATGTCATTTTTGTATGAACATATTTTATGAAGGTCATAACTTTTGAGCTGAAGTTGAAGCTATAGTTTGAATAAAAAATCTTATGATATAATATATAGTAATCTAAACCCTATCTCGGAATATCGTCATAACATTCTGAAAAGGGGTAAATTTCAAAATAAAATAAAAACACAATTTTACAGTACATATTTTTGTTTAACCAAAAAGTCCTTTCATAATAATAACCATGAATTGAATGAAATCGTTGAAATAAGTAGCCAAGATTAAAAATAATTGCTGACTAGAAAAACAGTCTTTTAGAAAAATTCAAACATTATGTGTTTGATTAAATATTGATAATATACTAAAACAGTTTATGTTTCAGTTTTGTATACGGATCAATGTAAAATATGTTCTCTATTTTCATACCATCATACTATGCAAGGTATTGAATTTTCAAGTGACATTAATCAATGTTCTCAGGATCCATTTTCCATTTGAGAACACTTGCGATAAATTGATTTTTAGATCTTTCCCATGATCAATCGAAAATGAATTAGGAACTGTTAAATTTTCATGATTTCACTATATATTTCAGCTCCCAATTTTTCGTTATTGATAATCAAATCTCAAACGATTAGTGAAGTCTGTCGTGCCACACTGGACAGCTCCAATTCCATTCGATGACAGGAAATACAATGGTTGAAATTTGTCTTCGAAACCGTTAAGCTATCAAAGATTTCATGGTCTTTTGTATAAAAACAATTATTATTATCTACCCAATTTGGTATCCTTGGTAGGAGTAATTTTTTTATTAAAAACTATTCATAGTCATCAATTCCGTTCAAATTGTGGTATACGGTTCGAGCTGTAATCTACCAATGCAATTCTCGTTTGAATTAAGTTAATAAAATTTCACGCTTTGTTTGTAGAACCATACACTCACTATATTCTGTCACTCGAATGAATAAGCCCAAGCCCAGTGAGTCACTAATTTCAGTTTCACCTAAAATATAAGAGTAATATCAAAGGCACAATTTTTAGTTTTTTTTCTTTTCGTTGAATTTGATAGATAGAAATGGAACCATTTCACAAGACCGAAAATTTTAAATAACTATATTAGATTTTCATACTTTTACCTGTCCTAAAGTAATAACCACTGAATAATAGTGAATGGTTTTCTTGAAACAAAAATCAAAAATTTTCCTATGTCGAGGATCCTTACATGAACTAAAGCAAAATTGATGATTAACCATCGTCCGAAATCAATAGTGTACGTTGTACGTGTAATAGAGTACAAAAACAAATGATTGCCGTAATATTTGAAAGATTTGTTTTTTCCGGATTTTTCTATAGTTAAAATAGAAAATTAGCAGAAACACTCCGAAGCGTGTCATTCATTTCAACATGGTAATAAATACGTTTAAGTTACGACCCAATACAATGTTTCTATAAATAGTTTCCATCACCTAAAACACTCAACAAAAGATTATTGCATTTTCAATCATAAACATGTATGAAATTATCCGGAGTTAATTTTGCAATCCTCTGTGAAATTATGACCATCAAATATTTACGTATACTACATTTCCATGACATTGACATCCCTCACTTTTTTCCAACGCGAATCGATCAAATAGGAGTGGCACGTCAATAATCAGTTAACTACCTATCTATCGTACACTTAATGAGGCATAATGTGTTGTCCGATGAGTTAGTATAGATATCATTAATATTCTCATTTCGTCTCGACTTGAAGTAACTTGAAGCGAATACCTTTTCATTCAACTTCATTTGATTGAATGTTTCAGAACGTAATATATAGGCATTTGAAATGAATGCTAGTTTTTAATGCTAATGTCGGCTTAAGGCAGGCGCTTTTCAAAAAATAAATGATAACATATATGGTTTGGTTATTAACTTATCTGTCGCAAATATTCAGATTGTTCTGATCGAGGATTTTAATAATGTTCTTTCTATAAAACGGGAATTATTCTTGACCGAGGAAGTCAAATGTTGAAATAATCTCATAACGTCTAGCAGTTTTGATCGAATAATAATTTTGAAATATTGAATAATGAATAGAACCTCTGGCATAAAATGAATCCAAAACAAACACTGTTCCCGAACAGTAGAACTGCAACTCTCGTTTCACTAACCAAATTGTCATCTTCAAGAAATGAAGTGGACAGTTTACTGGTAATTTTTTGCAAGTAGTCAGACTATTGATATTTATTCCCTTTTCTTTTCCATTGAAGTTGTTTTTATATTTTAGAAGGTCTATCAACTCCTTTTGTTTATCAACATTAAATTCTATCAACATGGGTACCCTCGCAGAGTGCATGTTCCTCTACTGTTGACTTGTCAATATGTCCCAGGCGACATATTCTCTTGTGTTCAGTAAGCCGGTTACTTATAAAGACCACAAGCCAAGGCAAATTTTTGGGGGGTGATTTTATACACCACGCTTTTAAAACTTTATGAAATCCTTAATCACTTATTTTAATAAAAAATATAAATCACATATCTGTGCATGAAATTTCGCTATTCGATTTTTGGACCGAAAACGAATATTCCCAAGATTATCGTTGAAATTTTAAAATTGTCATTTTACGTTATGTTTCCGTTTAATGTTGACGGCTTCACAATTTTTAATTACTATTTAATATGGTCAATATTATATTGGTTATGCCGTCTTGTACTTTTTGACCAAAATCGTGACGAAAATCATGACCAAAATGGTAGATAAAGTAAGTCAAAAGTAGCAAGAAATTCAACGTCAAATGCATAAAATATAACAAGGGTAAATTGACGGCACCGATTTTTCTATGTTTTTTAATGTTTGAAGAAGTGCTATCCACAATAATATTTCGAAAATAAACTCTTATGAATGTGCATGCAATTTTCAAAATTTTCAAAATTCTTAAATTTTTTCATTTTAATTTTTATTTTTTTTTTGTTAATTCTGTGCGGTGAATTATTGACGGCATAATTATAAAACCATAATAATTATTCGGGAAAGAAAGTTTTTGACTTTCTACTACTCCATCTTGATACAAAAAATATGGGATTTTTCCAAACAAAGGAAGGAAGCAATCATTTTTAAAAGAAGTAACCCTAAACATAGATGTGTAGATCATTCTAAGAAGTAACTTTCAGACACAAAATGGAAGAGAAAGCCCTTCTGAAACAGCTAGTTTCATATAAACTTTGAATTACACGAAAGAAAAAATTCTTTTGAAACAAATACTCTCATATAAATATGAAAATACAAATATGAATATACAAAAAACACTTTTTTCTCCTCAGTTTGTATTCCAAACATTCGTTTTAGATTTAAATCAGATATCTTTCAGAAGATTTCTACACGATATACTAAATGATATCTGACTTAAATCTAAAACGAATGTTTGGAATACAAACTAAGTAGAAAAAAGTGTTTTTTGTATAATTCAGTGTTCATAAAAGAGTATTTGTTTCGAAAGAATTTTTTCTTTCGTATAATTCAATGTTTATATGAAAGTAGCTGTTTCAGAAGAGCTTTTTCTTTCATTTTATGTCTAAAAGTTACTTCTTTGAATGATCTACACATCTATGTTTAGAGTTACTTCTTTTAAAAATGATTGCTTCCTTCCTTTCTTTGGAAGATTCCCACATTTTTTTGTATCAAGATGGAGTAATAGAAAGCCAAAAACTTTTTTCCCAAAAAATCAATCACTCCTAAAAAATATAACCCCTTCAAATTAAACATAATAATTAGTTTCAACCTAAAAAAAAACCATATGCCATCCTGAAATAATTGACTTTGTAAGAAAAAATTGATTTTTTGCTCTAAAATTTCAGTAACTTTTTATTCATTTTTGCATGAACCATAATTTTTTGACGGCACAATGTTTACAACACTCAATAAATGTTCACTCAATTTTAGAAATCGGTGCCGTCAAATTCTGAATAACCACCCCCACAAGGGGAAAAAATCGGGTTTTGATTCGCGATATATGACCCTATGTACCGGCATAGATGTATTACAGTTTTTTAAGAAAAGGCAAAGTTAACTGAATCAACGCCGTCAAGTATTCGATTAACTGGGGAGGAGGGGGTAAAATCGTCGTTTTAAAAAAAAATTCTGACTTCCGGTACCGGTATTTTTTGACGTCACTGAGTTTTAATGCATTCTTTTTTCATTGCCTCTTTAACGAGAAACTGCCGTCAAGTATAATGTGATCGAAAAGTTCCCCCTTTTTTACGATATTTCAACTCACCTGTGAACTCACCTGTATCGCGGAAAATTGACGGCATGGTGCCTAAAGTTTGTTTCTCGACCAGTACTTCAAGATTATATATGACTCGTGGTGTATAAAATCACCCTTAAAGAATTTTCCTGGGCTTGTAGTCTCTATTATTCTGCTTAGCTCTAAAGTAGGTTGATCCACAGCTACCCGGGATCCAGCATCCTCTTGGTGTTGCTAGAGGCCCTATGGGAATTTTTTGCTGATCTTGGACTTTCTATGATGGTATTCCTTGGCATCAATTTTAAGTTGTTTTTCTGCAGAATTCTCCCAATTCTATTTATAACATTTTTCACATAAGGCTGGAACGCTTTTCCATTGACTAGCTCATTTGGAAATGCTTTAGCATTCTCCTTCTTGCCTTCTCGACAGTTTTCAGAGAGTTTACAAGTGATTGAGTTTCTCGGGGAGACTATCAGCAAAACATACATGTCGGGCTCTCTCGACTAAAGTCTTAATTATCCCTTCTCATTTGTCTTGGCTGGTGGTTGAAGATTTCATTTAGTTGTTTGTTGAGAACATTTCATCCAAAAACTGGTGAATCCAACCTTGAATGTAGTTAGTGTGAGGACAACCCTATTACTTCGTCTGTTGCCTCATCACCTACCGCATCACTAGATGAAATGGCATATAAACGTTTGGACCACGTCGTCCAACAAAGTTAGAAAATAGACTCGACATAAATTTTTTATTTGTCAATAATAATCGTGACCACATTGAAGTGGTAGACCGTCATTTGGGTCACCTAACTTATACAAACAACAAATTCAAGAAAAACTAGACTATAGAAATCCGAGAAAATTTTTTTTCGCTGTCATCTGTACTATAAAGCTGGGTAGCATTTGGGTGAAGAAACTTTTGTTCCGATCCAAGAAAAAAAATTACCTGCAATAAGACCCATTATTCAAATCGGCAACTGTACTTCCTGGTCCAACATAACTTTTTTTTTTAAGGAAAAAACACAAACCCTACAGGATAAACCTTGAGGCGCTCAAAAAGCGGTCCTTTTGTGAAAATAGTGATTCACATTGGATTTGAATCGCTGGAGATCCATTGGGCAAAACGTTCTCAGGAAGTTCATTCCATAGGAACGCAGTTCTCGAAATGAAAGAGTTTTTGAACAGCGAAGTTCGAGGTGTACTGAGATGAACTTCAAAACGATAAGCAGCCGCAGTCCGTCGCGTATTTCTGATATGCACCGCTCTTGGTGGAATCAAATGGGCCAAGTCCCTTGAACACTTCCCGTGAATGTATCTATGAAAGAGGGACAAATCTCCAATCTTTCTTTGATGTTCCAGACTATCAAGGTTGCAAGTTATGTTTGCGTCTCCAATCAGGTGGATGGCTCCTTTCTGGATGGAATCCAGCAGCTTCAGGGTATGTTTAGGGGCGGAGCTCCAAACATGAGAGCAAAACTCCAAAGAAGGTCTGATCTGAGCTTCATAAACCATCAAAAGTTGCCGAGGTGTGTTCAGTGCTTTGGTTCGGAATAGTGTTCCAAGCTTTTGAGTAGCAGGTCTTGCAATTCCAGCAACATATCTTCGCGACAACCCTCATTTTCATTTTTCTTGGAGCGTTCTCTGTTTTGCAGTTCTCTTCCTGAGTTAATAATGATCCCACATTTTTCTTGAACCTTTCTTCTTTTTCCATTCCCAAATTTCATTGAGTCAGTCCTGGATCATAGTGAATGCTTCTTTCCTAAATTATTTATTTTTATATGGAGCAGTTTTGAGTAAAGTTATTTGATAGATGTCTTTCATTTCTCAATGTTATTCTACATATTGATCATTTCTGCTATAATTTGCTGTTGTTTTTCCTATTTTTCACTCTTCTTTACATTTTATTATTCTTGTGATTTCCGTCTGTCATATTTTTTATATTTTATGTTTTTGTTTTCAAACTTCCACAAGCTTCGTTTGTGTCTTCTATTATTATATCTTGGTCATGTACGGAACCGTATGTCTTTTGGTGCACCTTTCCCCTTTATTTCAATAGTTTTTTTTTAATTCAACCATCGAATTTTTTCCACTTCCAGTTTTCCTAAAAATTCGTCCAACTATGATTTAAGCGAAGAAAAGAACAGCAAGTGGAAAATTGGGGTTGAGAAATGTGATGATTGACTATTGGCGTGAAAGATTTCTTCGAAAATGATCTAGTTATCACCTGAGAATATGTGTTAACTAAGTGACTTGTAATATTAGTTTTTGTTGACGCCTCTTGGAACGTCAATAAGTTTACTCAAAAACTGTTTTATTTTTGGGATTATGATTTCTAATCAGTAATCAGTATACGTTTTATTCAGTTTTAGCCTATCAAACATTTCATGCCAACTTTTGTTCAATTTCTCGGACCAGCTCAGCACTACGATGCAGATATTTGATATTTCATTTTTAGACTTATTTTCAATCGATGGAACCCTGTAAATCATTAGTTTGCGAACAAATATTCTTTATGTCAATTGAAAAACATGTACGTGGTCAACTTTCACTACTTGTTTCTTCATTGCATGATATTTAAGACCAGTTTCTTAGTAAGCGATAATGTAAACTGGAACAATTTTAAATTCAGATCTACTCGTTTTCACATACATACACATAAGTATGAAGTCGATTTCACACTTCAAGATTATCACTTGATATTGGTGTTTATATTGAAGTTCTAATACGGGTATTATGAGAGCAGAGAAAATTTCAAACGAATATTGCGGTTTTTTTTCACTCTACTTCCCAAGTTAACCAAGCAGAATCGTAAGACGCACTAGACTGTTTCAAGGTGTGATAAACAGTAAGGAACTGGCTGATAATTGTTCAGAAAAAACCATATAGCCGTAAATATTTTCAATTTTTGTCTTATCAAATAATCTCATTTTACTCAATTCAAGTTCTCTCTCTCTGGTTTCGCTTAGAAAATAATTTATTGGATCCTGATTGTATTGGTATGGAAGCAGAGAGTTTAGCACATTAAGACATCAAATGCAACGCAAAAATGGCGACTTTTTGTAAATTACTGAAAAGTTCAAAAGTATTCCTTCGCAAACGTAAAAGCTTTCTATGTTACATTTGTGAGTAGAATAGTAGAGCCACGAATTTTCATCAGAAAAAACTTTTCTGGTCAAATAGTAAAAAATTTGCAATCAGAGTAAACGCAGAACAGTTGATGACAGCTTTGAAAATCTTTTTATACAGTTTTAGTGAATTCAAAAGGTCCAGATTATAAAAACATTTTCCAGAATTTAATAATTATAGAACCTTTAGTAGTAATATGAGTCCGATTATCCATTTTTTGGATTCTTATCTTTCCATTAATGTATAGAAGATATGGAAAGAAAGTATCAGGGATATGGGTATACCTTTTTTCCAGGGTCGTTGATGAAAAACCTCGGTGGAAAAATTATGAAGAGAAACTCAAACAGTTCTATCAAAACGACATAAATGTACGAACTCTAAAATGGGCAACTTTTTCCTAATTTACCTTTGTACCTTTCACGGTTTCCGAAAGCCCTTCAAATACGAATATCATAGATGTGAAAAAACTCACCATAAAGCAGCTTACTGTCCTTAGAAAATCGAGCAGAAAAATGGATAAAATCAATTTTCAAGTGAATGTATCTTAAATAATACAAATTCCAACTATTGGTATCTGAATAGTGGTTGCTCATCTCATATATACTGAAATCCTAAAAGCGGTGTCAAATCACATAAATTGAAAGAATCACTTCGAATGTCACTCCACAAAAATTCATGAAGTAATCTTTGATGAAGAAGGAAAAGTGATGTTGACAGAATCAATAGTCTTTTAACACATGGACTGAAAAGTTCCGGGCCTGAGAAAGAAAATGCTATTTTTTTTTCAAAATTGGCGTTATCTCTATCAAGCGCCTCACAGTCACTCCAGCACCGCTCTAACATATCGCTAACACTTTTGTAGAACTATTTATCTTCTGGCTCAAAATAGGCCTCACTTTCAGCAATAACCTCTTCATTCGCGCGAAAATTTCACAGGTTAGCATTTTTTGAGGTCTGCGAACATGTTTGGATGTGGGAGCAATTCGAAGTTCAATTCATACGGGGTATTTCAAATTCGATCCTCACCATTGGTATCTCGGAAACTATGAGAGATACGAAGATGGTTGAATGAGGGCAAAGTTGCGCATCTACCTGACTAACAATGTGCCGTTGAGAAAGTTCTGAAACTCCTAGTTTATCTGGAAATTTCGGAAAATGGTTTTTTTTTCTGGCTTTCTTTTTCGAAAGATTCGATAAGAAATTGCATTTCCACATTGCCACTTTTTCCCTGCAACATAATGGTGTTTTCAGATTTGCTATCCGACGTTTCGTATTTCGGCCATCATCATCAACTTTATTTTTTCTTACGGGCGCTACATTGGTTTTTTTCTGTTTTGCATAGAACCAGATTTTACCTTTTCAATGATGTATCATAAGTTATCATTCACCGGCACACAAAAAAATTAAGTAGAATGTGCATTTGACCGGACCTACCTACGGGTACGTATTTTGGTCCGCTTCATCATTTTTACGGTTTTCGAAGTTTTCTCGAAATTTCGAGGGTGTAGCAAGGTCTCTAGACTTAGTTGTTATGGATACATTATCATGAGGTACGCTGAAAAATAGAGTTTGTGGTCAGAGGGAATATCAAAATATTGAGGACCTTCAAAACAGCATTGTTAGAGAGTTCGGAAGATTGAGGAGGAGGGAAATTAATCATGCAGTGAATAATATTCGAAGAAGGACACAGTTGTGTTATGAACAAGGCCAGCATTTTGAGCATTTGCTGTAATTTACTTTTGTCTTTACATTTCAGTTAATTAGTGTTATTTGTTCAAAGTTCTATTTTCATTAAAAAGGACACAATGTCTAATTTACCTCATACACACAACATTCATCAAATAATTTTGATTGTTGATTCTGTCTCCGTATTTTTTCATTGGCTTTTCAGACGAACCAAACTCGGTGAGATTTTGATACAATAACTTGAACATAGCTCGATGTGGTTGTCGTCTTTCGGGATACAAGTCTAAATACATTTCCGATGTCCTAACAACACTGTTTCTATCGTATTTGTAATGAATTTGTATCATATCTCTTTTTTCTTCATTCGTGAATGCCATTTTTCGCCAAAAATTCAATGATTGTATAATAACAAAATATCATTGAGTGTAACAAATTGAAAGTCAACATCAAAGTCAAAGCCTATTATGGTAAGAATTAATTTTTTTCAATATCTCCAATTAATTAATTTTTCGAAAAAGTATTTTTTCCTTGCCATATGCGATTGTTTCTTTGCGATTTTGGCTATCAAACGTTCCAAAAACGCTATATAATGTTCACTGTTGAGGGTATATCCCTTCTCAAGATAGTCCATAGATATTACATCACGCACATCCCAAAATACCGAGGCCATAACCTTGTTGTGCTTTCGGGTGCTTTGGACGAGATTCACCAGTTGCTTTCCAGTTAGATGACGATCGTTTTTATTACGGAATGAAGTGATATTTCAACAGCTTTCTTCTGAAGGTTAGTACTAACTGAAAAAGCGGTGAATGCAATGATACTAGTGCCATCTATATGTTAGGCTCGAGACTTTTCAGCCGATGTAGTATATTTGAGATAATCAATTTGTCTATTTTCAAGTGGCGAAACACCTTACACCAATTAGGTTTCAATAGAAAGTTCCACTACGAAAAAGGTCGCCAAAAATTTGGACATCTGAATGAAAGAGTTTGTACCACAAGAAACTTCGAAGTAATGAAGGAACACACATCCGAAATAAATAAAACTGATACTCAATCAAATCAAAACAAAATATAGAGATCTCGGTATATCACAATTAGATGATAGATCTATTGTGTCGAAAACCAAGAAAGGGGAGTTACCTGCATTTTCTAAAAATCTGTCAAAATGATCGAATTGTCACTGTTTCTCTCTCAATATTGTCTTTTACTGATTTTTGTAGTTTACTTCAGTTTTGTTCGAGATGATTTTCTATCTCTCTAATTGAATATTGTAATCAAAGTGGAAAAGACGGCCCTGGCAGTTAATCCGAAGTGGCTCGAACGAGATCAGACTCCGTAAAGTGCACCAGTTCGATGAACCTCGAGGGAACCGACATCAGGCAGTCACTGTTCGCTACAGACGAGCTGCAGGTGTCAACTCACGAAGCAGACTCTGCCCCGGCAGACCTTCGACTGCAAGCTAGGAAGAGGTGGTCTAATTTTTCACAGATTGTCTCAGTCGATAGACCGTGAACGGATTAAAATCATAAAATGATCTTACGTAATGAGAAGTTCTAGAAACGCATTAAAGGGGAAGGCCAGACATTGGGTAGCCCCAATAAGGCAATGAGTCATTTCTATCTTGAAATCGTAACTGAAGTTTTCAATGCAGTGAACTTGATTTCAGTATTGAAAAATTATCCAATTAGTAATTGAAACTCAACACGAGATGATAATCCAATTGTTTTACACCAATTTTTCGCATAAATTGGTATTCTTGGTATTTGTTAAATTTATTATAACGGGTGATTTTATAGGAGGTATAGGATTCGATTTTCAAAAAAACACAAAAAATTTGAAAAAATTGATGAAATCTTTATTGGATTCGATAGAACGATCAGTAAAATTTATTGTTTGAAGATGATTTCATGCAAATGTTTTCCGCAGCTCCGCTTTAGATGGCCCATGCGCAAGGTCCAATTTTGGCACACTCTCTCTAACATATCGACCGGTATTTCACGTATAAATGTTTCATTATTGGCTTCCACAGCGTCAGTCGTTGCTGGTTTATCCCTGTAGATATAAGCCTTAACATGACCCCACAAGAAATAATCCAAAGGAGTTGAATCACACGATCTAGGCGGCCAATTGACGGGTCCCAAACGTGAGATAAACGTTTCACCGAAGGCGGGCCTTAATTGGACCATTGTTTCGCGTGCCGTGTGGCATGTGGCACCGTCTTGTTGAAACCACATGTCAGGCATGTCTAATTCTTCCATTTTGGGCAACAAAACGTCGTCAATCATCAC
>WOGR01004131.1:0-15063 GCA_015342045.1 Leptinotarsa lineolata | reverse complement strand
GAAAACGTATCTACCAAAATACACAACGTAAATAATAAATTTCATTAGTGTGCAAGAGCAAATTCGAAGTTCTAACCGGTCCCTACTCAAATGTACGAACTAATAATTACCGTTCTGGAATAATTCTGAATTGGTTCGGAGAAAACCGAAACACTTTGAGAACGATACTAGAACGATTCTAACTGAACCAACTGACAGTAATGACAAATAGAGTAGACAAATCAAAATCTAAACATGTTTTTCGAACAAAATTCTCATTGAATGAAAATAACTTTCACAACAGCAAATACAATTCAAAAATGATTCGAACAACAATAATACCATTTGCATATGACAACTGACACTAATGACAAATATACAGAGTTACCAATATAGAAAAAAATTCATATGCTCCAAATGAAATTCTCAGCCGATATGGTCTAATCTCAGAGCAATGAGATATCTAGGCTAACGATTATTGACCATAATCGTTGTATCTAGGCCAACGATTATGGACGTACAATCGTTGTATCTAGGCCACCTTGCGCATTTAACTATCAACCGTGCGTTCACTAAGCGCTCACAACGATCTATGCATTTCCGTTAATGTAACCATTTGTCAGACTTGAAGTTGACGAACTTTAAACTTAAATTAAAATACTGACAACTAATGTTGTAACAAACAAAACAATTTGACAAGGCGTTTTAACTAAGGTTGCCACGGAAATTATTTACAGTATTTTAAAGGATACCATCTAAAAAGAACATTGCTATGGTTTTTGCTTACTTTCTTATCGATACCTCTACATGAAATAAGTTGTAAGTATATTACAATAAGTTTTGAGTGTATTTTATTAAATTTCGTCGGTAACCACATGATTTTAATTTATTTTTTCTAAATTGTTGCAATGAACTTGAAAGTGATAACATTTTTGAATAGAGAATGAAGATACCTTTCAAACGATATATCACAAGCCTATACTTCCCATTTAAAAACTGGGGGTTGTACCTGTCATTCGACGGTGGTTGAAGGCAGGGGTAGCATTTTTCCGTTGAAGTATGTGATCAGACTTCCAATACATGGTGTTTTATCATGTCAAGTAAACAGCGAATATGACACGAGTGTTTTGAAATGAATGAAAGTACTTTCTGCAAACAATTTATTTCAAGTTAGTGCTTTGAACAATTTTTTCATAATATAAAGCTTATTAAAGTATATTACATATTTTGTTCGTTTTAAGTTTTTGTCAAGTGCTTGATTTGTCTAGATTTTGGTAACAATTGTATAAATTTCTACTCAGTTCACTATAGAAGCTTTATTCAATTTGAGGTAGGAGACAAAATAAATATATAAATAAATAAATACCTATTTACAATGATGCCTTTTTTCAAATGAGCATTTATTTTTGGCGCTAAATCCAAAACAACAATAATATTCTTTGTAAAATATCAACAGTTTGGTAATAAATAAGTATTTATATGAATTCTAAACATTTTCTAAACAATCTCAAAATTGCACATCTGAACAAGACAAATACTAATATGATATATTCTTTTTTATTTGCCTTGTGCAAATATTGCGCTATGAAAACATGGACTAGATATGATATGAACAAAAAAAATATATATATAAGTACAATTCCTTTTCTCCACCGCATAAAATCACACACTGTATGAACAACAATGAATATTTAAATAAAAATTACAAAAGAAACAACAAAAATTGTACAAGACTGTTAACTGTCAAGGACTTGTAGAAGAGTCTTGTATAATATAACCAACGTCACTGAACAAATGTTAGGGATTATATTAATAAAATTATAATACATAAAATTTACACAAATAATAAGGTGTCTGTGTGTATATGAATTTGGAAAATTAAAAAATCCAATTGGACATGGCAATAGTGGAATCTCTACCACTTCAAAGGTGCGACTTCGTTCCGTCCTGTTCATAAAAGAGCACATAAGCTTCTCCACTCACGAGCGATTTTGGTGAGATTGGTGACACGCTGAAATAAAAAAAATAAATATCTCCAAAAAGACCGATATCAAAGAGAAAATATTTAATCAATAATATTCAATGGGTCAGTTTGAACAATCGGATTTGACTCTAGAATGAGCAATACAGCAAAAACAGTTTTTTTGTTAGAATCATTTAGCTTCGATCAGTGGCCGTCATGTAGCCGGAAACATTAGAAAACCCCTGCCGGATGGAAGTAAAAGTCCATCTAAATGACAGCATCATCCTAAAGTGTATGTATCCGTGCCAAAAGTACAAGACTCCAAGCCCACTCTTTGTAAATAACGGAACCTCGAGATACCAGGTGCCCTCACGTCGTAGAAGACAGGTCACGTTCATATGTACGTGCCCCTCCACGGATCAAATCGGGTTTTCAGCGTTTGGTAAAATTCCACTCTTACCAGCTTACCTTTGCCCCCCCCCCCAAAAAAAAGTAATCAGTTTCATTAAGAAGCTGGTCGAGTTTAAAAAGGTGTAACCCACAATATACCCTCGCGAGTGACAGCTAAAGGTCGAATAGGTTAATCCACTCTCTTTGGACTTGCTTCCCAATCAGGAGTCAAGTGATACTTCATCTGTTATTTTTCAGTTGTTTCAAATGTAGTATCTGAAAAAATGTTTTGGAAGAGTTTCTGTTGCATGCCAATTTCTCTAAGGCGTCGACCTTGGATAAGTAGGTTGTAGGTATTTTTCATGTACTAATTTTATTTGAATTCATTACCGTACATTATGAATTATTTTAATTTATCTCATGAAATTTATCTAGCTGAAGGTAGATTGATACTACTATTTTAAATGGTCGACAGGACTTTCAATAACCATGATGCACCTCCGGAGATTATTAACATAATCTACCCAGAACCCGAGCCGGATGGCCGTAGTTGTTAATACCGAAAAGAACAAATGAAAAAATAAAATAGAAAAAAAGTGCCAATGATATTATATTTCAGTGCGTTTTGATAATGATTCTTTAGTATCAAGTTTTGCGTATCAATCATGTTGCATACGAAACACTAGTTTGTCCTTAAGTACAGTTGCGCAGAATCATCAACTAACATTAACTCCTCCACAAAAAATAATGTCTTACAAGCTATTATTTTAATATCATCTGTTCTTCTAGATTTAAACCCGATTGTAAGTTTTCAAATTGTCAAACAGTATGTGTTTTATACATGACTCACCGTGAATCGTTGTATTCATGCCACGTGCCAGTGTAGGGGTGTCTGCAGTATGCTGTGTAATGCCCGCTGTAAGTAGTTCCACTATGATTCGAAAGTGCATATAAGTTATATCGAAAAGGAGCCACATTGTCTGCTGCATAATTGCTCATATCTAATCCTTCTAGTGGAAAATCGATGGCAACATTTAATTTGCCTCTGAATCTTTCCGTTGGAGAGAATCTTTTCAAATCTATGACTTTTGTTAAGGATATAATTACATTAATACAACTGATGAATAACAGTGATCAATTGATAATCACCCCCTCTCAACAGAATCAAAATATCTTCAAACAAGTTTTCACAGTATCTTGACTTATTCTGTATGAATGTGAATAAGATAAGGAAGGTTTCAAATGATGCTAGTGCTTGATGTTCTATGTTCAAATTTCTATGTATGTGCTAGTCGTAATTTGTGATATGTATATGTAATATTTTGAATTTGTAACATTTGTATTATTTCTGAATTAGGTTATCCCGTGAAATGGATAAATAAATGAATTAACTAGTCATCAAAATATTTGGAAAAATGTTCATTATTCTAAAAGAGGCTGATAGTGACATTCTCAATGACCTGATCTCATCATCTTAGATATACGAGCCATCTCAAAAGAGGACAATGCAGAAAGCACAGCTCTTAGACTGAAGTACTCTGTACTATCTCGAAGCCTTGGAGACAAAACTTACTTTGGAATGGAATAACACCATTCACAAGAGGTAACCTCAGCAAAAAAAATCTGCAGTTGAGTGACAGAGCAAACTCCGATAGATCTGGTCATTTAATCATTTGGAATAGCTGCAAAAATATTTGTGTTCTGGTCTTACTCTACTAATGGATTTTGGAGAAGCTAACCAATTCAAAGTGAATACCTATACACGTTTGCATTCTAAATTGTCATTCGTTACTCATACTTCCCCCTTTAATAGGAAGCTTGTGTCCACATAATAGAAAGGTTATGGATGGGGCATGATGTCATTGAGAATTCGGATCTCTTTCTGTGGATGAGAAATCAGGAATTGGAGCGTTTCTATTTGAAGAAATTGCCTCACTACTCAATGAACTTGACATGGTTTTGAACAAGGTGTGAGCAGAACTCTATCATCAAGTTATAACCCAAGAAAGCTATAGAGACCACTCCCTACGGGTACAGGGACAGGATAAATCAGAGTTCCGACAATATTAAAGACACTGGTGTCTGCAGCCACCGAAAATTTGGATATCCTTCTTTGCTTGCTCCTCGACTATGAGAAAAAGGAATTTAGGGAACTTCTATTCAAGGAAGCTGCCTTAGTGTCTACCTCTATCAAGTTGGAACTCCAGAAAACTATAGAAACCAATTTTTACCTGCAATCATAGGGGCAGGATGAACGGGAGTCTATTAACATTATTGACTCCGCTGCCTGTAGTTATCAAGAATTCAGACCTCTTTCTCTACTTGCTCCATGACCATCAGAAAGCAAGAATTGGGGTATTTCCATTGAAAGCAACTGCCTCGGCAGACAACGAACTTAGCATGGTTTTAAATATTGAACTAGGTTTGACCAGAACCTATCATCGAATTGGAACTCGAGAAAGCTACAGATGACACTTTCTTCCTGTGGTTACATGGACAGGATAAATAAGAGCTGTTCAAGATTCAACTCGACACACTTCGGGATACACTTTTTAAGAACATTAACAATTGGGGAAATGCGTTCTTGTGGAATACACTTGTTGAGACCATTATTCAGAATGAATATAATCTAGAGTAATTTATAATTCCAACCTAAATCGCCACTTTCTCACAGGTACTGCTATCAGAAAGTCTAGAGGATTTCGTGAAGTATTTGTGAATATAAATTCCCCTTTGATGCAATTTTTTCTCAGCTGACTCTTCTTCCAATGTATATTTATTATACACTTGAATTTACATTCACAAGGTCATTTTCCAATATCATATTTGTTTTCAAAAAGGATACGAATGACTAAGATTCGGGGAAACTTATGGATTGATAGGGACTTTGTGCATTTTCTCCTCTCCTTGCACCTCGAACACGTCTGAAAAAATCATATTTGAAATATTTTCGAATATATTATCTTCTTTGATTTACCGGTTTTTCATCTCCATCCAGAGTTTCCTCTCTTGTGAAGGAATCTAAGCATTGCGACAATCTCAGTTGGCCAGTTCTCTGTGGTATGGGGAGAGACAGATCCCAGAAAGGATCGAAGGTTACTGATGAATGTCCACAGTGTGTGCACTTCAACGTCGATTTTAACTGACCAACGAAGTTGTCTACGATCTTAGAGTTGTCCATCCTCAAATATCTCAGCCAGGACTCTTGTGCTTTTTCGTTGTCGCTAAGAGATAAGGAATTAGAAAATTCAAGTTATTATCATGAGTTAATATAAAACCTCACGATAATGTAATTGCTTAAACAGTTACAATGAATTTAAAAAATAAATAAAACAGATTCAACATATAACATAAACCACTGGCAGCCATATCAACTTGATAAATGGCAGTTTTATGTATCACTTATAAAATCTAACAAATGACCATTACATAGTTTTACAACTTGACGATATTCTTGATAGGTAGAGTTGGAACCGTCTGCTGTAAAATAAATCTATTGTAACACTTCTTTCTCATAGAATTTGAGGAGATTCTCGTGACGCGTGTTTAGTTACAACTGACGACACTAACTTCGTTAACCAAACGCGAGTCATTTCCTAATGATGCTAACTTGGTTAACGAAAAGCAAGACAAAAAAGTACTCTAGCTGCTTTGTGGGAAAAGTATTTCATTACAAGGTATATATAGTAAGTATATTTCAGTACTTCTGGTCTTGATGAAATCGTAGCCACCTAATTTTTTAACTAAAGCTTTACTTTTAGGTGGAGAATAACTACTGAAAGTCTTAATAGAAAAAAATGTGGGAAACTTTTAAAGAAAGAAAGAATTAAATTTAAAATAAACCCATCACGAAGATGTGTAGATTACACATGGAAGTTTCTTCCAGATATCTGAATATTTATATGAAAGTAGTAATAGTTTCGAAAGGATTTTTTCTATCGTTTAATAGTGTTCATATGAAAGTTGTTGTTTCGGAAGGTTTATTTATTATTTCCTGAAAGAAACTTCTATACATCTTTGTGAAGAGATCATTTTGAACTTAATTGTTTTCTTCCATCTAGAGATGGAAAAGTAGCAAACCAAAACGCTTTGTTTCAATAACTATTTTCTGAAAAATATACCCATTTCAAATCATTACAGTTTTCTTGAATTGTGTGCCAAAATTAATGTTCTTTATGTATTTGAACAGACTATTATAAATTCAGTGTAGTATATATAATAAATCTTTACCAATTCTACTGGTTATTTGAAAAGTGTTTAAATTTTTTAATTTCATTACAAAGTATAAGACATATTCTAATGCTTATATTTATATTTTGTCAAATGAATGTAAATACTTATCTTTGTTTCATACTGTCAGTAGTTTCAGAGATATTGAGAAAAACAAATTTTTGACGCCTTGACATTGAAAAAAGTTTCATTCGAATCATCTGGGACTTTTCAAGAGATGTTCCCTACTATAAGATAATGAAATAGACTTAACAATAAAACATGAATCAGAAAACCTAATTTGGAAAGGAAACAAAATATTTTGAGTTGACTTAGACATAAATTATTGATATGATATAGTTGCACTTGTATAAATTCTAGGTAGTGACTATATGCAAAAGTTTTATTTTATTCAAACTCACCTCAATTTTTCATCTATCTCCGTTATGATCGGTTTAGGTTTTTCGGTAATTCTATTAACGTCCTCATGTAAACCTTCTAAAAGATATCGGAGGAACTCCTGGGCGTCTTGCTGGGCGTAACCCATGAAACGAGGGGCAAATCGTTGAATTTGACTTTTTAAGGAGACTGTGTTCACTACTCTGTCAGATGAATCTTCTGACCACAATTCCTTGATGACTTCCGCGAACGCTGTAACAAATATTTTAGTTACGTACACACACTTGAATATAAAATTCCACAAAATCCATTGAAATATTGACAAACTCCGTGACAATAATAGAAAAAAAAATTCGTCAGTTTTCTCCAGGGATCCCACATGGGTTAAAAAACCAAGCATTCTTTGTCCAAGGTTGTCATGAAGGTTTCATACATAAAAATTTCAGAAAGGCTCATAAAATTAATTCCAAGCTGTGCAAATTATGTTTGGCAATTTAGTATAAATGAGTGAATACCAAAAACACTGAATTGATACAATTTTCCTTCAAAATCTGTCTCCTAGTATTTCACCATTTGAAAGAATTAGGTTGATTGAGCATCTCTTAAACAGACACCACATTAACCACTCATAAAACAGGTCTATATTTAATTACAATCTGTCTAGATCAAAATTAATTAGAATTTAGGGTGATAGGGTCTCAATACTTGCAATGAAGGTAATAACTGGAAACCCTTTTTCTATTTGAAACTTTAACGGATAATCTACACGATTTTTTTTGCTACTTGGGAGCTACTTGACTTGTCAAGTCCAAGTCAGCAGTTAATACTTTCAATAATAATGATGATGATATCGCTTACAGCAGGAATCGAATCGTTAGCAAAGTTATAAATTCAAAATATTCAGTATATAAAAAACAAAAGGGGGTCCCAAGACACTTTTTTGTGTTTTGGGACAAGTGACAAAGTCGTTCACTTCTGTACATTGAGACCTACCTAACAAATTGCTACTGAAGCATCGAAGTACATATCCTTTTATACCATAACATTGGAGCATCATAAGTAATATTGGAGTATCAATGGTTTTAAAAGCCCTTTTGAAATAACGGAAAACTGTTGCTACATAATTATTTTTATCCATTGTCAACTTTCATTCAGTTAGTGTTAAATGTAGAGCCGTTTCACAAGAGTTTGGATCTGAAGTCAGAGTGGTATTCCATAAAAAGCTTAATTTCGAGAGTATCACAAACCTAGTCATAAAAAACAACTTACAAAACTTTTTCTAATGATGTCAAGGTATTTATAAGGTGTTACCTTCAATAGTATTACTAATTTTTGGTTCCGAGATTTTGAGTCTTGTGGAAATTGGCCTTTCGACAGTTATGTGTAGACAACATTTACTATAACATGACTTATGACTTTCATTATACTTGAGAGTTGGATTTACTATCAAGATGATTGAAAATATATTTTATTTCAAGCATTGTGAGTGTATTGAATCCGGTAATCGAGGCAGGAATAGTATTTTTGACAGAAATACTTTGTATGAAAATAATATTTAAATTTTCAGTCATATCTTGATTCGATTTTGCATTAATCATTTTGTGTTAAAAATTAAATACAATGTAATTAATAGAATATGGTTAAGTTTCAAAGTTCCAGTACATTATTGATATTATCAGTGTCTTTTTCCACTCTGGCTTATTGGTTTCGTTCACTCGACTCTTATATATGTATTTGATATTATATTTGCAGCTGTTTTTTGACTTCTTGAATCATTTCACTTACACTAACACCGTCAGAGCCACATTCATGATAACATATCTTTTCTTGTAGTTTTCTGTTTTTCTCTATCAAGTATTTGTTGATTTTCGAAACCTCATTGACATTATCAACAGTTGCTGGAACCTATTTACATAGCTCATAGAGCTGTCCTATGTTCAAGGGTAACTAATTTACCACAGAAATTGAATAAATTATCTCCAAGTTCTTCTTCAAGCTACCGACTACTTTGGGCATTCACTTTATAAAGGTGGATAATAAAAAAGCATAACTCTAGTTACTGGAGTAATGCTTGGAGTAAGTAATAGGAATAACTCTCATTTCAGTAGCAGCTAACCCCCCACAGGACCTGCATATGACCTTTTCACACTGATCATATAAAGATATCCGAAAGGTTCATTCTTACTCTTTCAAAACACATTCAGCTTCAAATTTGAAGCATTTCCCAAACATGCTTGAGATTGTGCTGATACGCCACTGGAAATACTAATTCTTATCAGAGATATCCTTATCAATCGAAATATTTGTCATGTTAGGTTTTTCACCCAAATATTTTTGAGGACACTGCAGCACAAAATCACAACAATTTTCACATACTGTATGTACCACATATTGTAGAGGAAATCATTCTACACACATTGATACACTTCAGTAAAACGCTGTCTAAGAACAGGAACAAAGGTGGTACAAACACAAGAGTTTTTTCTCAAGGGACTTGTTGCTGGATCAAAGCCCAATACACAGCGTGATTTTTCCAACTGATTCCACTATTGCTATCTCGGAATTGGCAAGACCAACAAGGTCGGGTAAATTGAACAAGTTTCCTAATTTGGGGAACTAGAATAATCTCTTTTCAGATCGAGAATATCAGTGGTTGTTTTTGAAATATTCGCCAAAAACTAGAATTGTCGAATTTCATTTTTTGGCGCTACTGCCTCCATTTCGAATGATATAAAAAAAGGCAAAGAAACTTTCAATACTGTTTCATATTTCTTATAATCTAATATGAACCAATTTGCAATGCAACGTTTTTTTCATTAGATTTTTTAAATACGCATCAAGTTTTTTTCATATATTTTTATAGCCACTGTAATAAATTCAGCTATGTATTCCAATTCAACTGACCTTGTACGTCTTACTGTTTCCGAGTTAGCAACGGTGTGATCAGCTAAAAAAAGCCTGAGTATCCAAATCCAGCACACTTATCAGGCTGTAATTCTTGAGTGTCCATGCATCCAGTATAGAGTCAGTCTATTCCAGTCATTAATACCCTGAGTGCAGCCTGTGTCTATGTTGTATGAAAACTGATATGCTCATTTGGTTCTCAATGCATTGATGATTGAATCTAAGAAGCCCTTTTTATTGCTTCATTCATTTGGTAAGAACAGAAACAAAATTCTTGATAAATCAAATATTACATAACTTTTTGTGATATCATTCTGAATAGAAACGAACATTTTGAATAAATAATATCACATAATGAATATATTTTTCAGCTGATTCATTGACAGCATAAAATCGAAAAGGAAATCTTTATAAAAATATTGAATATCATGAATATATTGTGACTTACATAGTCCAAGCATAAACTTGAAAATTCAGTTATACTACCCTATGAACCCTACCTTTTATTAAAGCACCCTTCATACTAGAAATACTAGTATTGATATCTTTCATGTACGCATCCTTTTTTAAATATTCCAGCAACCATCTTGTGTTTGATAAACATTGGATTACACTGTTCATGAAACAGGTATTGCCAATGTTTTTCAACCCATTTAGCCCAAGGGTTTTGACTGAAGAATGTATTACTGATCTGTTGTTGTAACTGTTAATGTTACGTTCGCCACTGCTGTCTTCTGAGTAATCTCGGATGCGATGATTCTCTCTATCACTGGACCGGCGGGACAAGGAATTTGAAGCTAAACTGCTTGAAACTGAATTGGATGGAGATATGGCAGACCTTGTGAGTTTTGGAGAAGTTGATAATTCCTGGAAAAGTACATCAGATTAATTCTCTCGAATGAAGTATTTGTGGTAATACACGTTAAACAAAACAGTCATAGGAAATGGATAAAAGGAACAGAGAAAAGAAAAATAGGTTATGAATATATATTTATTAACAAATTATTATAGATTTTTCACTTCTTCCAATCTCCTTAGTAATTTATAAAATTTCAAAAGAGGAAGTCTGAAATATACAAGTATTATCTTTGGCTTTCAACAACACATCCTACTTTTGTATACAAAAATCAGTCTATTGCCTGAATAGATACAGTGTGGACATAGTCTCCCCTCTCAACTTTTGACCAGGACAGGATATGAAGGTCAAACAACCAACATTTGTTTATTTTTGTAAATCTGATTTCTTCGAGATACTGAGAACCACTGTAATATACTCAGTATATATAATATTGTAGTAACACGACTAGTTCTCAAGATGACAAGTCAATAAAAATACCTATGTCGTTTGAACATAAAAAAGTGGCCTGAAGACACTACTTTGTTGCATACCAAAATCTAGATCAATTGCAGATGAAAGAAAATTGTCGATTTTCACTTTTTGTTTTCAATTGAACAAATGGTTTGCAAACCAATTTAGAACACTACCACTAATGCCATAGCTTTCCAATTTGGTTAAGGTCGAGAAATTCAACAATCACATATTTGAACTTATCTGTCTCCTTTTTAAATTTACATAAGGATAGTTGTATCGCAGTTTCACAAGAATGTTTTTCCTAAACGCTGATTGAATATTAATTATAATTTTTTTTTCTACATCATCCAGAAATTCATTGTAAACTGCTAATTCTAACACGTTTTCAATCGGAGAGGGAGTATTTATAGGTCATAATTCATTGGATCAATTGTATTATTCACTTAAGGAATATTAATTATAGTGCTCACTCTTGACGCATCTAAAATTATATACATATTATATATTATATATTACAAAAGTATAATAACAACAGCGGAGCGGTGAATTTTCGCAAAGGTAGTATGCTCGACTCACGATCGAAAGATCATGAGTTCGATCCCAACCTCAACCAGATATTTTCTTCGAGAGAATTTATATAGTTGAAGCTGAGACGATTCTACAACTTTACGTGGCTGACGGACTGCTAATAGTCATGATGCTCCCTAGGTGGCTCGAGGAGTTATCAATATTGCCTACCCAGAACAGAGAGGCTAATAACCAAACCGTCAATGCGGAAATCAAAAAACAGCAGATGAACAAGTAACATTTTGCCATGTTACAAGAAAGATTTCAGAAATTAACCTAATATCCCCGTGTGCTTCTTATGTAGCATTCAGAAAAAATCAACTCAAAGTTCATATTGAATTTTCTCATTGAATTTGACAAACATATAAACAATCACATACATGTTGAAACCTTGATTCAATATACTATTAAATAACAAACGATTTCTACTTCAGAAAATAACAAATCTCAATCCTTTTTAATTATTGAAAAAATATATCAAAGGGTATTTATGCTAATGATTTTTTTAAATGAATAAAAGGGAGTTTGAAAATAAAAAACATCAATGGAAATATTTTAGGAAATCAGGATTTCATTTACTGTGACATAAAAGAGTTAAAGTGAACTTTAGAATATACTAATGAGAAATTAATCAATTTGAGGTATTTCTGGGGTACAACATTTCTTATTTTGAATAAAATTCCAATTATGGAATTCATTTTTTTCTTGAAGACTAAATGACAATAATTAATAAGAGTTTGAGTTTCAGACCAATGCTTTTCAACAAACTCACCCTGTTCTATTTTCAAACTTTACCATATAAATTTATAATAAAGTCAAGCTTTCTAAGAAATATACACAATATCTAAACGTACCATCCTATATAAACAACGAAATGAACTGCTACCACCTTTCAAATGAAAGCCATTTTGCATCTGGAAACTATCCACAACTCCAATAATAAACCCAAACGAAACAGTTACTAACAATACACTCCATATTATAAAAATTAAATATTCTATAAACATTAGTCCTTCAATTTGAATTATTTAATTGAAACATAGATACCTGTAAACTACCTTTTTAGCACATCTTTCGTACAAGAAACATAACATTATAGCAAAATATGATAACTTTGTTTGTGGACCACTAAGAGAAAATCATTGCAAAATCTAAAAAAAAGATAAACCTTATCAGTTACACTATATCACTTAGCTTTATCTCAAGTATGAATTAAGTTCCTTGAAAAAACTTTGATAAATTTAAATTGAGGTCGCTCAGAAAATCTGTCACAAATCAATATTAAATAGCACAGTGAACCACTATTTGTTAAAGAATTAGAATTACTCGAAATATTCTAAGAAATCAGCCATGTTGTAAGAACTAAAAATAAAACCTATGCAAACAAAAATGAGCCTTGCCAAATAAAAAAGGATGGATATATTTAAAGTTTCATAATGAATATATTCCAACTTAAAATGGTGCATTATCTTATAATAAGGAGTTCTTCAATTCATACCGGAGTGTACTTTCTTGCTAACTGGCTCCGAAGCCCTGACTTGTGGACACTACTTGACATATTTTAAAAATTTTGACATTGATGTGACAAATGATAACTTATTGTTTAGGGCACAGGTGATCTTATGTTCAATATTTATGTTATATAGAAATTAAAGAAGATGGGACAGAATACATTTAAAATAATGTTAAATATTATTCCATTTAGGAGTTTCAGTGAATTATGTACTTTATTTAAAAATTATATGGACTAAGAAAAGCCCACTGATCTTTGAAAGAGCAACGTGAAAAAAGAAAACAAAAAAAACTACATAATGTAGTGGAAACTACCACAAGCAAGCAGGTACTCACATTTTGTTGTAAAATTTTTCCAATATAACTATCCTTATTATCCATATCATTTTTGGAACTTGACTCTGATTTATTTTCATCCCCTTTCTGATAATCTTTTGTGGGAATATATGAAGCAAAGTTATTGACTCTTGAGTTGCTTCTAGTAGATATGCTGTCTACCTCATCAGTGTTCACCTTTTCCCTATTGATTTCTGTCCCATTTTCAAAATGTGGTTCCTCATTCACTTCTAATTTAGAATTTGTCTGTAAAACATCAGTGTTACTTTGACATTTGCCAAATGTCATGCCATCATATTTTCTACTGTTTGACACACCATTAGTGGATTTTTTCACACCATTAACTTTACTTTTATCATTAGTAAGTTTAACATTTGTCAGATCAGATGGTCTAGATCTGATATCTGTCGTCTTGTTAGCTAGATCAGAAGTGCCATTTTTCATGATTTTCAATGGTTTCTCATCAAATTTTTTACATAAGTCAGCAACTGATGCTCGATTTCCATTATCGTCTTCATCAGACAAATTGTTGGCATTAGTATTGTTAGAGAATGACAAACTGTTAGTATAGATACCATCAACACGTTCGTTTACCTTTTTCTTACTAGCTTTAGCCTCTATTGGAGGCAAGCCTGAAAACAACGAAACAAAATGATTTTAAATGTGTATTTAAACAGTTAATGTTCTAATGAATTTTTATAAAACCAATGGTATTTATTCTGTTACATGATTCACTTATTTCTAAAAAAAATTTTATTGGACATACATATTTTTATTCACTTTGTTTTTCCAAAATTGAATCTTTACCAACAAAATTCTTCATGATTGTTCATTGATTCTGTTGGCAGTGTTAAAAAATTAAACAAAAATGAAACTGTTGTCAATTATTGCCATTCAAAATGTACCTTGCATAATCTGAAAAAATGCTGAATCAATAAGTTGTTTACGAGAATAAATAAACATATACACTATATGTTCAGTTATAACATTAAAATCTGAGCATAGAAAAACATACATATTCATTTATTCCCGCAGAGTTCTGCGATCACAGAACAACGAAGCATAACTTGATAATAATAATAATCGACTTTATTCATCACAAAGGATAAAGGATTTCTAATTTGTATTTACATTATTTGAAGATAACTTTATGACTAATGGGCGATCTCTATTGATTGATATTAGATCTGAAAAGCGAATATTGGTAACTCTCGAAATTTCTGAAACGCCGCGTTTGTTCAAAAATTCTTCCACCGACTTCCAAAGAGTATATTATAAGCATTACCGCGATGTAGGAAAGTGAGTCTAGCTTGGAAACTGCGAAATGAGCTAATAAAGCGATAGACATTTGAGCATTAGTCTACAGGCTGATTCACGGTGGATGGCACATTAGAGGTTTCTGGTGAACCAGACAACGGATCACTTTGAAAATTTAATGGAGGGCATATTCGGACATTCTCTAGCCAACTAAAATATTTTCGACAATGCGGTG